>JAVHLU010001541.1:0-28757 GCA_036785755.1 Colletotrichum ledebouriae
GTTATTAATAAGTTAAATCTTCTTATCTTTTATCTTATATATTATATTAATATCTTCTATTAGTAATATAGGCGTTATTAGTATAGGTTTATAATTATTATAGGAGAAAGTAATATCTATAGCTATATTAACTTTAAGACCTTTCTAATATACTAACTTATACTTCCTCCTAGGTACTTTCTTCTTTAATATTCCTTTCTTAGGTCTATAAATATAGTATTAATAATTAATACTATAGCTATTATATCCTACTCTATACTCTATACTTATAATCGCTTTATAAATCTTATTAAGCTTAGGGGTAACTTCGTTATAAATTATAGTTTCTAGAATTTTATTATAAGTCGGTCTAAGCTCTTTATAACTAGTAATAACTTCCTTATCTAGGTCTAACTATTACTTAACCTTATTTAGTAGGTTATAAGAGCTTTTAAAAGCTTATTAAATCGCTTTAATATCCTAGTATATCCTTATACTCCCTAGTATTATATCTAGCTCTTCCTCGTTCTTAGCGTTATTAACTTATTAATTATCTCCTATAAGGTCTAAGCCTATTATTATATTAGGTTTATTAGTAGTAGCCTCTATTTCCCCTCCTCTATAGGAGATAAGAGAGTATATTAATACTAAGAAGAAATAAAGCGGTCTATCTTAGGAATAATTTCTAGGAACTAAGTAGTTAAGTCTCCTATATAAAACGATAGTAAGATGTTAATCTTAATTATCCTAGACTAAAGGACTCTAATAATCTAGCTCTATATATAGTCTAGCGTTATTTAAGTCTTTAAGATAAAGGGAGCTCCTAGTACTAGGTCCTTATTATAAGTATTTTTAGGGAAAATAAAAAAGCTAATATCCTAAATCTCATTACTACTAATATAAATATTATCTATAATTACGCTTAAGAACTAGGTCCTCCGCTCTCTATTAGTAATCCTATAGATCCCTATATCTATCTTAACTATATTGCTCTATAGGCCTAGGCGCTTAGTATAACTTTTACTAATAAGGTTAATAGCAGACCTACTATTAATAATCCCCCTGATTAATATATTCGCAGGGCTATAGAGGGTAATAGTAATCCACTAATAGGTTATAATAAAGTCTAGGATAGTAATATATCTTAATAGTAGAAGTAATACTAAATCCTAATCTTCTATTATAGCGCCTATCTTAAAGATAGGATTAATTATATAGTAGTTAAATTAAATTACCTTAGTTTATAAATCCTTAGGTAAGTCCATAGAAATAGTAGCTAAAGTTACTTAGCTTTTAGAATAGTTCTTATTATTATTCTATTAATCTAGTTATTCCTATAGCTCCTCGTTACTCTCTCCTATTTTATTAAATTAATTTAGAGGTATAACGTTAGTAGGAACGAAGGCCTCTTATACCTTTAAGTTATATCTATCCTTATACTTAGTAATTATAGCTTTAGTAGTATTATAGACGATTCTATTCTAATTAAGCTAGTTCTAATAAAGGAAGGCTTTAGGGATAGCTACCTTCCTATTTACTCTTTTACTATATAGCTCGAGGGTAAGAGTATAGCTAGTCTAGGAATTATTATATTAAATCTAAGGCTTATCTTATTTATCCTAATCCTACTACTTAACTCATTCCTTAGGGGTATCTAGTACTATAATATCTTTAGTATCTTCCTTAATATCTAGGAGTTCTATAACTCTCTAAGTAATTTAAATAGGAGGGTCTTAAATCGTGGGTAGGTTTACTATTTAGAGAGCCTAGTAATAATAAGTATTATAAAGCTCTATATAATACCCTCTAGCTTTCCCTCTTTCTATAGTAGTAATATCTTCTACTAGGTTAATATATTAGTTCTTTAGCTTAAAGCTAAAGAACGTTATATCTATAAAGTTATATAATTAAGTAGTATCTTTTAGTAAACTTATAAAGCTAATAGATAGTTTAGGGTATATCTTATTATAACTAATAACTCTTATAACCTCCTCTAGAAGCTTTAGCTACTACCTTTCTACTAACTTACTTATAGTAATAGCATAATATATAAAAGTATCCTCGTTAATTAGGATATACTTTAAAATCGTCTAACTATTAGTTAATTTATAGTTATAGCCTTTATTAATAATACCCGTCTTAACCTTAGTACTTATATCTAGGGTGCTAATAAAGTAGTAGGGCGATACGTAGTAGTAGACCCTATTCTAGCTAGCCTCGAGATACTTAATATAGCTAACAACGATATAGTTAATAGCGCTAGAAAACTAATAGGCCCTTATAGCCTAGAAAGGTATATACTATAGTAGTCTATCTTACTAGAAGCTTCTAAAGCCTCCTCTTGCTCTACCTCTTTTAAATCCCTAGTATTACTAGTATCCTCCTTAGTAATCCCTATATCTAGCTTATAAGTAAAAATACTACTATTATTAGTATTAAGTCTATAGATAATCCTAAGATTATTATTTATAAGGTTTAGTAGCTTTTATAGCGTTTAGATTAAAAGTATTATCTCCTTAGCTAGTAACTCTCTTAATAAGGGTTAAGATATCTATCTTATAATTAGCCCTATTAATATTTAGGGTCCTAAACTTCTCTACGAGAGAGTTAATAATTAAGCTAGTAGTCTAGGCTATAGAGGGTTCCTTAGCTTTAGCTCTCTACCTTATTAGAATTATCTTTATAGGGACTTAAAGCGTTATTATTAGTTTAGGCTTAATAAGGCTAAATAACTATTAAAGTTCCTAGTAGGTAGTAGACTATTTAATTAGGGCGTTTTCTACTATAACCTACTACTTTAAAATAACCTTAGTAGGCTAGTAGCTAAGACTTCGGGCTATAGCTCTTATAGCCCTCTCTAAAAGATAGTAATAAGTAATATAAATAACCTTAGTATTAGTAAGTTCTAGGTCTCTATACTAGATAGCTCTCTATTAAAGCTATTAAATAGTAGTAATTAACGATATAACCTAAGAAGGGTTATTATCCTTAATATAAGATCCTATAACTAGGTTCTAAAGGTCCTTATTAGGATCTTAATAAGACTTCGGGTTTATAAATCTAAACTAGTATAGAAGTCTCTCCTTAGCTTCCTTTAAGGTCTTAGCTTTACTAATATAAGGTTTTACTATATTTTAATAGTCGCTAGAGCTATATATAGAGACCTTATTCTTTATATCTTTATTAGTCTTATAGTAAAGCTTTAAAAGGCTCTTATAGTTAGTAATAAAGTTAGAGATATTAGTACCAATAAACTTAGGCGCCCTAGTTAAATAGGGAGTTATTACTATAATAGTAGGACGTCTTATAAGGAGATTAGCAAGGGCTATAATATCCTAATTAGTATAACTTCCTTTAGGGGAGCGTAGAGTGCTTAAGGGCGTTACTCCTATCCTAGAAGTAGGATATATAAACCTATTTATATTATTATTAGAGGCTAGCTACCCTATAGCACGAGGTTATATCTTACTAAATAAAGCTCTTATAAATCTCTCTTTAGGCTATTTCCCCTTATTAGAAGAGGATCTAGTATCTAAGTTAGCTAAGGAAGAAGAAGATATAATACTTATAGGTTTATAAATATTAAAGTTAATATTATATAGTTAAAGTAATAGAGTATTAAAGTTAATAAAGTAAAGTTATTATTATAATATCTTCTAAATAGAAAGATAAAATAGGTAGGTATAACTTTCTTTAAATAAAACGAAAAAGGAAATAGTATAAACTAAATAACTAAATAAATATAGGAAAGGTCTAGCGACCTTAACCTTATTACTCTAGGCTATTATAGATCTACTTTAAGTCTCCTTACTTAATATAGAAGGGTTTTCCTAATAACGCTCTTATCTTAGAAAAATTCCTAGCTTCTCTATATTAGTATCTCTCTAAAGTTAGCACGTCGCTCTTAGCACTTAGGGCTATAATAATAAGGGGTTCGTTAGTCTCTAGTTACTAATTTAGTTTATCTCGCTATACTTATTAGCTTAGTAAGACCACTAATCTCTATATTAGTATTATATATAGCTATCTTAGCTATATTAGCTATAACTCGCTAGTTAAATAATAGCGGTTATAATAATATATAAGGGGGTAAGGAAAGGAATATACTCTCTAGAACCTACTAAGAGCATAAAGAAAAAAGAGAAAGGGAGGATTTCAGGGTTTATATTATTCCTACCTTAATTCTATAAGAAGGTATAGCTATTACTATTCCCTTAGAACTAGGGTAGGTCTGCGAATATCTTCCTCTCTTCGAACTACGTTTTTATTGTTATTTATATTATCGTTATTTATTACTTATAAATTTCTTAAGTTATTATTATATTCGAAGTAGATTAATTATATATATATATATATTAATAGCAGGGACGTATAGACGCAGCGAAGGCACCTAACTCTCTAAGAAGCTTATAAAGGCTATTAAAAAGAGAAAAAGAATCCCCCTCTAGGTATTATTAAAAAAAGCTAGAACTAATAGGAACTAGAAAGATAATAAATAATATAGCTCTACTTATAAATAGGTAAGAATATTAAGAGTAGGCTTAAAAGATATATAGAATAATTCGCAGATCTAATTAAAAGAGATTATCTTATTTAGGCGCGGATTTACTAAGAAAATACTAAAAAAAGAACGAGGTATTAGGTTCTTAAGGTACTAATTATAATAATATCTATAGTATCTTCTTATCTACTACGCTCCTCTCTTCTACGCTCTACTCCATAGTCTTCCTATAATAGGTCTATGCGCTAAGGGAGTTTTCTAAAAGTTGCGCAGCTAAGTCCATCTTATCCTATCCTAGTAGTAAGGGTTGCTATATAAGTCTATTTAAGGGGTAACTTCTCTTATTAATCGCCTCGAACGCAGATACTTACTTTATACTAGTCGAGGATATTATCCTTATTAAATTTATAAATAAATACTTACTTTAAAGGGATTAGTCTCTTTATTATTATCTCTTAATTAATTACACGCTATATATCTATTTATTATAATTTACCTATTTTAACCTTAGCTGCTTCTTTAAAGCGAGTTCGGAGCGCCTATAGGAGGTTTAAAAGTTCCTTCTATAAGCGAGGTAGCTTAATAGGGTTATTAGTAGTAAGACGTTTATAGATTATTATAGTTATACGAGCGGGCTTTATATTATAAATAGTAGTATAAATATATCTATAGAGCGTATAATACCCTATATTAGCTTCTAAGAAAGCCTTCTATAAATTAGATATAAAAGTCTTAAAGAAGCTAGATACCTGCTCCCGCTCTATATAGTATTAAAGTGAAAACTAGTAACTAGAGCGGGATTAGCTTTCTATTATTCCTAGTTATAGGTTACTATATACTAGATTATATAGTTATTAGCTTCAACGAGTTTAGCTATAGCCCTCCTAGTTATATACCTAGTTAGACGTCTATTTAGTATTAGCCCTCTCCTCTCTATCCTAGTATAGCCGTACTAGTAGATTTAAAGGCCTCCTATCTGAATGTTTATTCTTATTACTTTTACTTACTTTAGAAATATATTATAAAGTAGGTAGTAATTTAACTATAATATAATCCTTAATCCGGTCCCCTTTAGAATTAACTTCCCTAATAGCTTTATATATATAGTTTATTTCTAGTATGTGTACTATACTTATTACTCTATCTATTAGGGCTAGGCTTTTATCTAGCTCTAATATAGGATTAGGGGATAATAGCTACCCCCCCTTCTAACCTACCTATCCCTTTAGAGGTTTTAGGATTCTTCTATTTAAAGACTTAGTTATAGGAACGAGGGTTAGTATAAGTAACTATTTAGTTATAAGTATTAATATAGCTTTATCCTTATCTATAACGCCTAGGATCTAAAATTTAAAGTTAACTTATAATATAGGCCTTTTAATCTCTTTTACTATCTTACGGATAATATCTTCTAGGATAGCCTCTTTTACCCTATCCTTTATATAAAAAGTCTATTTATTAAATATTATATTCTATATAACAATAACTATTTATAATATAGGGATCTAGACCCTATATAGGTTATAGGCGTTTAGAATATATCCTACTAGGTATCTAATATATCCCCGCAGCACTACCTTAAAGTCTCTCTTATTAATTCCTCTCTCCTATTCCGTCTTAAGGGGGTATATGTAGTAGCCGTAGGTATATATATATCCCTAGTAAGGGCGAAGGTTATAGGTTAGGGTTGCTTTATTATTAGGTTACTACTAGCGAAAGTAATAGTAGAACTACTCCTCTTCGATTTATAGTAGCAAACGCTAGTCGTAGCGCTTAAGTAGGCTTATATTATAAAGCGTTATTACTACTAGTACTATCTTAGCCTATAGCTTTATAAGTAAGCTAGCTATAGCGACTATCTTAATCGTTCGAGTTATAACTTCCTAACTAGCCCGTTCCCCTCTACTATTTAGTTCCTTTATATATAAAGGGGTTATTTTAACCTCTATTCCTTCTATATAGGTCTAATCCTTATATCCTATATAGCTTATAAGTAAAATTACTAACCTCTTAACGTCTTATCTAAATTTATAAATAGAAAGTCCCTTCTATTGAGATACCTATCGCTTAAAGGTATATAGAGCGAGTATAACGCTACTATAGGTCTTATTAATACGTAGAAATATAAAGAGCTAACTAGTATATTTATCCTTAATAATAAGGAGCTACTATTTCTAGTTAAAGTCTTTAGGGTAGTTAAATAGATCCTATGCGATCCCATAGTAAGGGTATATTACTTTATCTTCTAACGTTTATCTTAAAATTACCTATTTAGTATATATAACTACGTAGTATTAGTACTACAGGCGTATCGGGCCTTTAATCCTTACCCCCTAAGTAGTATATACTAGCTACTCTAGAGCCTCAGGGCTAAGGTACCTGCTTTAGAGGTATTAAAGCATTATATCGTCGCTCTAGTCTAGTAGTAGTATAAAAGAGGTATACTTATATATTATAAGCACGTAGTTTATACTATTAATAATAGTATTAATACTTTAGGGGATCTACTCGGGAATAGAGTATAAGGAACGAGGCTTATATTTAAGGAAGGCGAGGTTCGCCTTTCTAATAAGTTTCTTAATTATAATACTATTATTATAGGTTCTTAAGCGGAGTATATAGTTATACCCTAAATACTAGATACCTATTTTCTAAAGTAGTACTTTAGAGATAATATTAATATAAAAGTTCTCTATATATCCTATATTATAGAGCATAAGGTCCTTTATATTTACGCTTTTTAAGCTATTAAGAGCGTTCTTAATAATCTATATACCTTTTATAATAATTAGGTATAAAGCTAATCTAGAATTAACCTATTCTCTGTTATAATACTTAATTAAGGAGGGGATAAGTAGGGACTTATTATTTATTAGGTATATCCCTCTATACTTATATAGGACTATAGACTTATATTATATATAGGGTCCTGAGTAGGGGGTTATAAAGATACTTAGGTGCTCTTTATCTAAGTTAACTACGTTATCCTTAACCTCGTTTAAGAGGGCTATATAAAAAGCGACTATTACTACGTTAGTAAGGTAGCTCGGGGCTACGTTAGAATTCTTAAATAAACCCTTATTACCCCCCTTATTATTTTAGTAGCTTTTACCCTTATAGGGTATAGCGCGTAGCTAGCCCTTATAAATAAGTTCTATATAAAGATTAGTAAAGCGTAGGTTACTATTTAACTAGTTATAGATCTAAGCTGCTTATATATCTATTACTAATATATAGGGGCCCTTCTAGTAATATCTAGTTAAAGCAGCTTCTAAGTAGTTATAAATTAATACTTAGCTATTAATAGCTCGACCTATATAGGCACTATTTACTGCTAGATATATTACTAGTTATAGGAAACTTAATAGGTTAGCCTCGTTTATATAGCTAGCTAGCGTTATAAAGACCCTAGCGCTTTATTCTTATAACCTCGAGTAGAGTATCTCCTTATATAAGAGGTCCTCGAATATATTAGTATATTAGCTTATATTAGAGACTAGTATCCCCGCTCGCTCCTATTTAAAGATATCTATAATCTTTATATTAGCCTAAGTAGGTATAAAGCAATAACTTATTACTTAAAGAAAAGCTTTTAAAGCAAGGATATTACTTACCTTAAGAAGCTTAAGCTAGGTAATATAGAGGTAAACGCCCCTAAAGTCCTTAATCTAGGTATTAGGATTAATACTCCTATTCGCCTTCTCTAAGACTTAGATATACTCCTCTTAAATAGTAATAAGGGTACTAGCCTCGCTTAGAGCGTAGTAATATTTAAGATTAATAATAAGGCTGCGAAAAGTTATATCCCCTTTAGTAAGAAGTTCTATATATATAGGTATAATAATATTATAAGTAATAGTCTCTATAACTAGATAGTTAATCTATTTAAACTCTTAGTCCTTATAAGTTTACTTAGACTTTTATATAGCAAGCGAATAAAAGTACTCTAGGTATTATTCCTATATACCTATAGTATTCTTATTAATTATAACTAGGGTAGCTAGAAGCTAAAAGGGTTATAATTTATTTATTATCTATATCCTAGTAGTAGACTTAGGAGTAATCCTAAAAGTAGTATTAGTAATAGCCTCTTCTAGAGCCTCCTAGTTAAGTAGAGTAATATATTAATTATAAGCGCTCTTCTCTTATAGGTATTAGGTATTAATATCCTCGTTTTACTTAGTAATATATATATTAAGAGTTAGGGTTTCTAATAAGGTCTTATCTAAGCGTAAAGGTCCCTTAGGGTTATCTTAGTTAATATACTTCTAGATTCTAGTAGCTTAGGCTTTAGCTTAGATTATAATATATTAAGTAGCGAAATCCCTATATATAATTAGATAGTATAATACTATAATAGTAAGAATAGAAGATATTATAGTTAAGGTTATCTAGAAATAGAGGGTTTATAATAGTAGAGGATAGTATATAATAAGGAGGAAAGAAGGAATAGGAGAGAGGAAGTTTTAATAAGTACCTTTAGTAGTAAAGGCTTATTTTAAAAGAGTAATTAGAGGTCTAATTAGAGCTAGGCTTATAACTATTAAGAAACGTCCTATAGGGTTATATTTATAGTTACTAAAGAGCTTATTCTACTATAATAAGAGTAGCTATAACGTAGTCGCTTATAACTATAGTTAGAGGAACGACCCTGGAAAAAGGTCGCTCTAGAGTTAATATTAGTTACGTGCCGCGCTAGGAACGGGCGATACTAAAGGTATTACGATATAGTTAACGTATAGCCCGTCTCTAGGCCCTTAGCTGCGAAACCTATCTATTATAGAGACTAAATACTTCAATATATATTATAGAAGTAATAGATAACGTCTAGCTTCTAGTTAGGGGCCGGGGGCTAATATAACGTTTATACTTAAGTAGGGGCTTTTTTCTACCCTTAGTAGTCTACCTAACTTCTCTCTATCGCGTTAGTAGTTTAGCCTTAAAGACTCTAACGCCGAGATTAAAGGCTACTATCGCTAGGGAAGTGCTCTAGATAACTCTTAATTATATTCTATAAAAGATATTATTAGAATTAAAGTTAATAGCTTAGTCTGCTTCTAATATAATAATAATCCCTATTAGTCTGTGATCTTTTCCAATCTTAACTAGCTCTAAAATTATATAAGGATTAGCTACTTAGTTAATTTACCTAGAGAAGCTCCTTTTCCTTTAGGGTAAGGGAGACTACGCGGTATATTATTCCCTAAGCGTAAGCTAATATAGAGCAAAGATAGGAAGATAAAGGTAGTATAACGGATAATTAATATTAGGAGGTATAAGGCTAGTACCTCGCATATAGTGAATTAATATAAATAAGTTACCTATATCGACTCTTAGTATCTCTATATATAGCGTAAACGAGCCTAATTTTATAAGTTACTAGTGCACCCCAGTAGGAACTAAGAATTCTAAGCCTATGCACTATAGTATAAGTAGGGTGCGCTAAGCAATAATTACTTAACTAGCGATATAATACCTCTAGTATAACCTATAAGCAGCTATTAATTAAATCGGCAAAAACACCCGTATACCTAATTACTACCTTAGCTTGCTGCTATCTAAACTCTAATATTAACTAACGCCCTTTTATCCCTACTCGCTATTAGTATTTAATTATATCTATACTAAATATAGCGTCTACTAGTCTATATCCTTTACCTTATCGATACTGCTTACTTCTTCTAGCGAGCTATCCTAATAAGGATAGGCGTAACTTACTAGGATAACCGCTCCTCTATTAGATACCTAATAAGATTATCTACTAATTTACGCTATTAATATTAATATATAATACTATCTCTAAACCTCGCTATTACTATCTTCTCATACTAGGTTATATTAATTATTTCGCCTACTCTCTAGGATAACTAGCTAGCTTAGCCTCCCTTATATCTTACTTTCTTATCTTATATAAGTTAAAAGTCTATTTAATATATTTTAAAGAGCTTAATATCTCAAATCCTCTATATCCCCCTAACTAAGAACGCTATTAGTACTAGTAATACTAGCTTAGCTATAAAGGCACGACTAAGAAAGCTATTATACTCTTATTATAGCTTGCTCTTGTATAGGCTTATAGCGTAATATATAGAGTTTATAGATATTAGATATTTAGGATAGCACTATAGCTAGTAGGGTAGTAGCCTTTATAATAAGTCTATAAATATCTATATTAGTTAGAAAGAAGGTACTAACTTATTTTTAGACGTAGTCTTATTAAATAAATAGAATAACGATTATACGCTTTTATCGTTTTACTTTCGCTTTCTTTTAATTATAAGAGTAGCTATAAGTTACTAGAGTCTAACTATCCTATAATTATAGAAAGATATAAGTATAGTCTTAGCTAGCTTTAATAAGAATATTTAAGATTACGTTAATCGGCTTAGGTCCTTAGATCCGCTAGGCGCAAGTAATCCTAATATTTTCATTTCTAATTATAGCGCTTTAGGGTTTATATTCCTTAGTAATATTAATAGTGCCGTCGAGCATCTACGTCGTAAGATCTCTATATAGACCTTATAGCTTAGCAAGTAATTATTTCATACTATTAAACTAAGAGCTTATTACTTTTAAGCAGACTCTACTAGCCTTAGCTATATAAAACTAGAGGAGACTTACTATTATACTCTATCCGATCTACTATCTTAACTATAATCCGATAAGTAAGAAGCACCTATCCGGTCTTTTACCTTCTAGTATAAGTAGCTATTAAATAAGGAGACTAAAGAAATATAAGTCCTTCCCTTTTACTATACCAATTAAGAATACTACGGTCTATTAAACTAGAATTTTCTAATACTATAAAGTAGCGACCTAACGGACTTAGGCTAGGTAGAAATCTTATTATTATATAATCCTCTAGATATAAGCGCGATACCTCGTGCTACTCCTAAGCCTAGATTCTAATATAGCATTAAAACGATATAAGTTATTATAGCTAAATTATATAATAACTAAGCTTTTACTAAACCTTACGTTAAATCTAGCCCTAGAAGTATTAGCCTATTTATTAAATCTAGTATTAAGGCAAGTCCTATACCTAGTGCCTAGTCTTTAGCTAAGTCCACGATTAAAGTTAAACCTACTGAATATACTAGGTAAACTATCCTTATTACTATTAGTATTAATAGTATCCTTAATACCTAACTAGACGCCTAATTTACTAACTACTTTCCTAGTTCTAACTTAGATAACTAGCCTAGTATCGCTATTAGCCTTATTAGTAATAAAGAATCTCTAGGTATCCTCTCTCTTAAGTCTAATAGAGAGGCTCTTTATAATAATAAACTTATTAAGACCCGTACTTATATAGATAGTAATAGCTATATAAAATTAATTAATAAGTTAATTAATATTAAATTTAATACGTTAACGCTAGGAAGCTATATTACTAGAATAAATTATATTTTAGATAAAGACTTAGTTAGTTCCTCCTAGGTACCTTTATTAATCATATTATTCTCTTTAACTTCTTTATATAATTTCTAAAGACTCTAGATTATTCGTTATTAACCCTTTATATTTAAAGCGTAATTAAGCCTTCCTATATCCTATATTTAAAGTATTCTCTATAGATATAAATAGCCCTATCTTACTTATTAATATTAACCTATCTAACTAGATATTAAGTAGGAATACGAATTACTAGGTTATTATAATTATCTATCTAAGTATAAGGATATTTAATACCTTTAAGATATAAAACGATTCCTTTTATTACTAGGGCTTAAGAATAGAGGCTCTTACCTCTAAGGTCTCTAGAGAATCCTTTAAGCTCGATAGGCAGTCCTATAATATATAATTTACCTATTAAAGCCCTCTAAAGCTTTAGCTTATTACTAATACTATTTAGCTTAGACCCTATACTAACAATTCGTATTATACTTTTCTCTATGCTTTTACCCTAGACTATTACCTCGAGGTAAAGCTTAAGAACGATAAGTAATAGCTAAGTTAAGGGAGGGATACTTCTATAGGTTTCTTATTTACTTAGGAGTTCCCTCTAGTCTCCTCCTAGATTATACGTAGTAGATAGATCTTAATATCGCTAATACCCCTAAATTAATATTTATATCTTTATATATTAGTAGCGCTAATATAGTAATTTATATTAAGGGGATGTATTACTATCTATTTAGTAACCTATAGGAGTACTCTAGAGTTAGTAGTTATAATATTAGCTAGGCTGCTAAAGCATTAAATAATACTAAATCAGCCCTTAGGATCGAATAAAAAGCCCGTTTAATCTAGATAATCTTAGAATACTAGCCTCTTCTAGTGAACGAATAGAATATCCCCTAGTTAAGTAGTAGCTTATGCTTATTAAAGAAGGTATTCCACGAAATTAACTAGATAAAAGCTCTCTTCTAATTATAAAGCTTTTAGTATAGGAAACTTCTAATTAAGATTACGAGGAGTTCTAGGTTTGAGGGTATTTAAGAGGGTATAATTAGGTAAATAAGCGAAATAATAGGCGAAGTAAATAATAATATTATCTAAGGAAACGAGGAACGAACTTAATAATCAAAGGGGCAAAAGCTCTAATACGCCTCTTAGCAAAGGGGCTAGGAGAGTAGAGCTCTAGTAAAGATTAAATATATATACCTAACTAGGATAAAGCAGCGAAGTCTATTATAAGATAGCTAAGAGTAAGGTTATATATATAGTAACTAGGTTAGTTATACGAAGTCCTAAGAGCACCCCTTACTAGAAATATATAAAAGAAGGATACGTTCTATAGAAGCTTAAAAAAGGTATTAATTATAATATCTTAAGATATTTACTAGGCTTAGCTATTCGACCTAACGAGATAGTTATGAGATTTTAGAATACGTATAGATATTTCAATATATTAAGATAGAATATTAAGCTAATATAATAAGTTTTAATATACTATTCGTTTATAACTATACTAAACTAATATTAATATAATACTGTAGAAGATAATAAAGTTAACTTCTTTATAAAATAACTTAAAGTTATATACCCCGAGCTAGGAATATATAATTAGGGACTTTATATTATTTTATTAAGCTCGGAATTACGCTATAGCCCCTTTGCAAAAAGACTATAATAAATTCACCTAGTTCGCAGGTATAATTCAGGAAACACTATATAGGTATTTTAACCTATACCCTCTACTAGTTAAGGAAAATAATATAGGAACCCTATATATTCCTACTACTTATAAGTAAACCCTCGTATAAAGTTAGATACGCGCCGTACTAGGGCTAATTATATTAGAGCTGAATAGGCTACTAAGGATCTCGTAGTAACGCCCTTGCTAAACCTTCTAGTAAGGTGCTAAAGGTAAAAGCTACTATATAAGATAACTCCTTAACCTAAAAGGTCGACCTTCTAGCAAGGTATTATAAATACTACTATATAAGAGGTAACTCCTTAACTAAAGAGGTCTTTCCTAAGAGGTTCTTATGGCTAGAAGTATAAGAAGCTCTACTATAAGTAGGGCCTTATACCTCTCCCTCTTCTTTATCCTTATCCCTTAACTATATTAGTACTAAACCTTATATATAAATACGCTAAGCCTAAGCGAGGTATACCCTTTAGTATAAATAATATAGAGGGGGTCGCTAGAGAGTTTAGCTTTAATATAATTAATAAAACCTACTCCTTTATTAACTACTCCGCTATATATAGAGAGCGTATTATTAGTATAACCCTTAAGAGGGCTTACTTTAATACCCTTATAGGGGACTCTATAAGGCGTAATAGTATTAGAGCTAAGTAAGTAAACTTAGTAGTAGAAGTTTAGCAGGTCGTTATATACCCTATAGAGTAGCCCTTCTTTAAGCAGGCCCTCTATATTACTAAGGTAGAGGCAGCCTAGGCAGCCTAGGCTTATTAGGGCTTAAATATCAGTAAGTATAGCTTGCGCTAACTGCTTTAATATAGAGAGAGCGTTACTAATAACGGCATAGCTATAAAGATAGTAACGACTTCTAATAGACGAAGCAGTAATAGAGGCAGTATTAGCAGCGCAGGTAGTACATAAGAGGAGAAGTCGATAGTTTCGTAGACTAAATAATTAAAAACCACGTTATTATTAATATAAAGTTAAAGATCGTAAGGCTATCTAGTAGAGTATATATAAGTATAGCTATAGTTAGGAGAGGATTACGTGACCGAAGGCTATATATTATCAGGAGGCGCGGAGTTAAAAGGTCTGTTATACTTAAGCAGGTAAAATCACTATATAGTAGCTAGAGGCCTTATATTATTTTATAAATAACTTAAGGAATAACTTTATCGCTAGACTTATAACAATTCTAAATAGTCTAGAGATTATAAGATTATACTAATATAAGTTATCTTATATAATAAGCTAATATTTACTTTAATTACTTTTGCTCTTTATTTAGTTAAATTAACGCTTAATTTATATTAACTATCTATTATCTCTTCTTAATTAGTAATATAATAATACTTAGGGTCTTTAGGCTATTTATAACTACTCGTCTCCTCCCCTTCTCTTTCCCCTTCCCCCTTATCTCTCTCCCTCTTTTTATTAATTTCCCCTTATTCTCCCTCTTCTAACTCTTTCTAATTCTCCCCCCTTCCTCTTACTCTCTCTCTTTATTATAAGCTACGCCTGGGTTAAGCCTACCTAGGCTTCTACCCAGGTTTACTACCTTAAGGAGCTACCTAGGGCTTACCTAGGGCTTACCTAGTTATTTCCTATAGACTAGTAAAATCTCTACTAGAGAGGAAAACTTCCCCTTTTCCTTTTTAGCTTAAATAAATAATATTATAATAACCTCTTATTAAATAAACTTAGGTCTAACCCCTTATATATTTATGCTTATTATTATAATAATAATAATAGGTTAAGCGCTACTCCTTATTAGTTAGTAAGATAGTTAATAAGAGTATAGCTAAAGCTCGAGATAAGCTATTATAAGCTAATTTAGTAGTAGTAATAGAGTCCCTCTAGTAATAGTTATAAGAGGTTAAGTAAGGGAATAGCTAGCATATAGCTATATAGACCTCTATAAGTACTACTAGTAAGGTACTAGTAATACCTAGTATAATACGCTAGAAGCTACTACCCCTACCCCTAAAGTCTTTAGGTAAGTAGAAGGAATATACTACCTAGGTATAATAAATAAGGCATAAGATTGCTATAGATAGGGCGTTCTATAGTATAGATATAGAAGTATAGTACTTTATTAACTCCTATTTAGATACTATAGCTTACTAAGTAGTCTCTACTTTCTATAGAGCTAGGGGGGGGGAATTTAACCCTAAGGACTTTATAGCCTACCTAGACTAGATATATAAAGACCTAAATATCTACTTATAAGCTATAGCTAAACTATAGACCTTCTAATAGAAAGAGAATAAATCCCTAGTAACCTTCCTACTAAGATTTAAATAAATACTAGCTAATATAAGTAGTATAAACTAGCCTAGTTAAGTCTAGATCTTACTTCTAGAGGCCTCCCTTACCCCTAGGCTCAAGGACTAGCTAATTATTATTAACTTATTAGCTAATTATAATAGCTAGCTCTTAAAGGTCTAGAGTATTATATAGAAAGTAGAGCGCTAGAAGGTTACTAGTAACTACCTAGTAACTTACTAGAGACTTATTAATAAGGATACTAAGGGGGATACTTATATAACTAGAGCTATATATATCTTATAAGTTAAGGAGGTAAGGCGCTATAACTACTAAAACTCTAGGTCCTCCTTAGGTACCTCCCTAGTATAATACTAATAGCCTTAGAAGGGTATAAGGGACCCCTATACTTATTATACTTATAGAGCTAGAGGTTATATTACCTAGCGCTACCTTAATAAAGAGGACTAGCTACCTAGGGTTATAAAAGTAAAGCTTTAAAGGAAGAACTAATATATTATAAGGTTATAAATAACTACTAGGTAGTAACTAACTCTTTAGAAAAAGATAAGGAGTTAGAAAAAGACTAACTCTAGAGCAAAATTAAGCCCTAGAGCTTACTAAAGAGGAGATATTAAGTTAGGAAGATTATAAATAGGAATAACTAGCTAATAATAAGCTTGTTATTATTTAAGTTAGAGTTAATAGAGGATATCTAGCTTATACCCTAGTAGATACTAGGAGTAATACCTATATAATAATTAACCTTTCCCTAGCTTAATACCTCTACCTTTTATATATTAAGAAGAGACGCTAACTTATAAGAAGGTATATACTTCGTAAATTATAAATAGGTAATACGCTAGGTATAGTAGTATTTAACCTAGAAATAAGTAGTTATACCTAGTATATCTTTATATATATAGTTAATAGCCTAGACCCTAATATCCTCTTAGGGCGCCCCTAGATAGAGTAGAGCTAGGTTATTTATAACGCTATAGCCTATGAAGTATACTATAGGAGGGGATAAGTTAAACTATACCTAAAGGATAAAGAGGAAACGCCCCTTATAAAGGAAATAAGGGCTACGAGGTTCCTTAATATACCCTTATTCTCTATAATTTACTAACGCCTAGTAAGATAATAGGGTAAGTACTAGGAGGGTACTATAGAGGTATTAGTATAAGCTATTAGCTTAGCTAATATTAAGAAAGCCTTAAACCTAAACCTAAAAGAGGATTAATAATACTATCTACTAAGCTAGGTCTTAAGGGAGTTTTCTAACCTATTTAACCCTAATAAGGCTTACTTACTACCCCCTAGGTAACTAGGGGTAAATTACTAAATTAACCTTATATTAGGACTAGATAAGAGGGAGCTACTACTCCCCTAGGGCCCCCTCTATAATATATTAAGAAAAGAGCTACTAGTGCTAAGAAGGACCCTATAAGACCTCCTAGATAAGGGGTTTATTAAGGCTAGTAGCTTACTTACTAGGGTATTAATACTTTTTATAAGGAAGCTAGGTAGGGGAATTCGCTTTTTTATTAACTATAAGGCTCTTAATATAATTACTAAGAAAGACTACTACCCCCTCTTCTTAATCTCTAAGATACTACTCTAAGTAAGTATAGCTAAGTAATATACTAAGCTAGATATAATAATAGCTTTCTATAAGCTAAGGGTAATAGAGGAGTACTAGGAGAGAACTAGATTCTATACCTAGTATAGGTTATTTAAGTAAGTAGTTTACTTATTTAGCCTAATTAATACCCTTACTAGTTTCTAGTAATATACTAATAATACCCTGTAGGACTTCCTTAATAACTTTATTATTATTTATATAAATAATATATTAATTTATTCTAATAGAACGAGGGAAGACTAGAAGAGGATAGTCTAGGAGGTCCTCTAGAGGCTAGTAGATATAGGCTTAAACTTTAACCCTATAAAGTATAAGTTCTTAGTTAAAAGGGTTAAGTATATAGGGTTTATTATAATAGTAGGAGAGGGTCTCTCTTATAACCCTAAGAAACTCTAGGCGATTACTAAGTAGTTACCTCCTACCTCCCTAAAAGGGGTCTAGAGCTTCTTAAGGTTTATAAACTATTATAATATTGTTGAGAAACGTCCTATAGGGCTATATTTATAGTTACTAAAGAGCTTGTTCTATTATAATAAGAGTAGCCATAACGTGGTCGTTTATAACCAAGGTCGGAGGAATAGCCCTTAGAAGAAGGTAGTTCCGGAGCTGCCTTTAGGTTACGTGCCGCGCTAGGAATAGGCGATATTAAAGGTATTACGATATACCCCCCTAGATATAGTAGCAGCTAGAAGAGCGCCTAACCGCGCGGTATCCCTTAAAATACCTAAATATAAAGCGATATATCTATAAATAACCTACTAATAAGCCTATTTATAAAAGAAATAATAAAGTAAAGTTATTTATATTAGGTATAGGCGAAGCGTAAATAGTCGCGGTTTTCTATCTTTATAACTATTGCTATTATTATTATAATACCCTTTATTTACTAACTCTTACTAATAGTAGTAGAAACTACTATCTCTTATTAGCTTAGGTAGGGTAGCCGCTATTATATTAATTCTAAATAAAATAACCTAGCCGCCCTCCTACCTTCTTAACTCTTCCCTATATATAATATAATAACTATATATATACCTAACTTTGCGCTAGCGACGACCTTATCGCGCGCGCGCGCGTATAACTATATTGCATAACGATCTTCGAAGCTATTATAATATACTAATATATTTATAAATACCTCTTAAAAAGAATACTAGTCGGGCTATAGCCCTAAAGAAGGCGCGCGCTACTAAAAGCAAGAGTAAAGCCGGGGGTAGAGGGGTATACCCTCCTCCCCTAGAGAGTAATAGTAAGGTTATATATATATTATTCTTTCCTATTATTAATAAATAGTATACTAATATATTATATAGCGAGTAGAAGGAAGTAGAAGCAACCCGCGGGGAGTAGCTCTAAGGGTAAGGGTTTATAGCTTAAGAGGCCCTGGGGTTACCCCCCTAAGTAGTTTAAGAGGATAGCTCCTAGTAAGTTATAATCCCTTCGTTATTATAACTATACGCTAGAATATTACTAACCTCGTTATTATTATAGTTCCTAAGGAGATAGATAAGGAGGAGGGTGCTAGTAAGGGCGGTTTAGAGCCCCCTCCTAGCCCTCCTCCCCCTAGTAGAGGTATAGAAGTAGAGTAAGTACCCCTATTTAGCGAGCGCTACTTTTAGTATATTTTAAGCGAGCTCTTAGGCTTATTAGATCGAAGGTGCTCGCTTAGTATAGCAGGTAAGTATAACTACTATTATAAGGGTAAGGTACCTTATTAATAGATAAGCGCCCCCGTTACTATCGCAGCCTACTAATATACTAAAGCTAAGACTTTAGATAACCTAGTAGTTAGAAAGGTAAGGTTCTATATACGCTTCGTTTCTATAACTAACTTCTAATATAACCTATAGACCCTCGCTTATTAGAGAGCTACGCTCTACGAGGCTATTACTACCTAGAAGGAGGATATCGTAGTAGTAAAGAAGGGTAGTAATAGTAAGGGTTTAGGTAGGACTCCTAATATAATAGGTAGTTCTAGTATATATAGTATCGTCGCTCCCTCGCCTACCCTAGTTCTATTTAGAATACTAGTAGTTAGCGCGGGCACGCCCGCTCCTTATCTGCTTATTAGTAATATAGCTACTATAGTGCGCTACGTAGTTAATAGTCTTATTAGCTTATATTTACTAGAGGTATTACTACCCTCGTATAATATCCTAATAGATTAGTATAAGTAAATCCTCTGAGGTTAGGTAGTAGGAAATTAGCGTTTTAGGGCGCCCTTTAGGGTAAGTTATATTCTTTTGCTCCTATAGGAGCGACTTCGGGCTCCCTAGCTAGTAAGCTATAAATTAATTAAAAATTAGGCGCTACTAGCCCTCCTATACTTATCTAGAGCGTCCCTCGTTTATTATAATTATTCTTCGCATATCCTTTAGATTAAGGAGCGAATAGAACTTCTTAAATTTCTTATAGTTAAGAACCTTTATAAGACTATTAGCTAGTATATTATTCGTTAGTATATATACTACGCTAAATAATCCTCTAGCGTGTTCTTATTATAGCTATATATTCTAAATATTAACGTGCTATAGCTTAGTTAAGATCTATTCCTTTTCGCCTACTATGAGACGAATTATCTATTAGTTATTATAGTAAATCTTCTAGATATTACTAAGTTTAAGAGTAATATCCCTAAATAGCCTCTAAAGAGCGATTATCTCCTTAGTAGTATATTCGAGGCTTAGAAGCTTTGCTTCTATTATTAATGTTATAACTATAGCCTATTAAGCGGCTTTCTATTAAATTAGCCCTCTAAAGAGCGAGATTATATACCCTTAAGACGACTTCTATATCTCCTTATTATCTATAAACGAAGCATCGCCTGCGATTAGTAATACCTACCTACCCCCTAAGTTACTAAAGCGTATCGCGAGGTAGCGAGTATAATATAGGTATTATATAACCTAGTTAGTAGTAGCGCAGTAATAAGGAGCGGGGTTTATTAGGGATCTTAAGAGTAGGGAATATATAAAAGTAATATTAGGTTGAATTATAATAGTAGTATAGAGTATAGAGCTAATCTTCTCTTAGAAACTCTTTACCTCTAATAGCGTTACTACTATTTTACTTTTTAGAAGTAGTAGGTTTAGAAGGGGGGTTACTAGCGCTCTTAAATTAAGTAGATCGAACTTCTTTATAACCTACTCGATATATTAGTTATAGGAGAGGTATACCTTTCGCGCGGCTCGGTTATAAATAACCCTAATTCCGAGATAGTACTTAACTAGGCCTTATTCCTTTAACTTATACGCCTCCTTTAGGCTAGTAATTACTCTTTATACTACCTCTTTGTAGTTCCTATAAAATAGGATAAGGAAGTCGTCTATATAAAAGATAATAAGAACCTTCTTATTAGTTAACTAGAAGAGGCATAGGTCTTCGCTTATAGGCTTAAGGCCTAGGTTCTAAAGGGTTAAGGAGAACTCCTTATACTAGAGCAGTAGTATATCCCTTAGCCCGTAGAGTATATAGCGTAGTTTAATATACTTTCTAAGCTGCTTAAAGCCGTCTAATAGCTTATAAATAATAGGGTCTTTATTTAAGTCCTAGGAGGCGTTTAGGAACGCATTAATAATATCGAACTATTCGACTTCGAGGTCGAATTATATAATAATTACTATCGCTACCCTAAAGATATAAGTAGCGAGGGTTGCTATATAAGTCTATTCGAGGGGCGACTTCTCTTACTAATCGCCCCGAATACAGATCCTTGCTTTATATTAATTAAGGACGTTATCCTTATTAAATTTATAAGTAAATACCTACTTTAGAGGGATCGGTCTCTTTATTATTATCCCTTAATTAATAACGCGCTATATATCTATCTATTATAATTTACTTATCTTAACCTTAGCTACTTCTTTAAAGCGAGTTCGGAGCGCCTATAGGAGGTTTAAAAGTTCCTTCTACGAGCGAGGTAGCTTAATAAGATCGTTAGTAGTAAGATATTCGCAGATTATCGTAGTTATATAAGCAGGCTTCGCGCTATAAATAGTAGTATAAATATAGCTATAGAGCGTATAGTACCCTATACTAGCTTCTAAGAAGGCCTTCTACTAATTAGGTATAAAAGTCTTAAAGAAGCTAGATACCCGCTCCCGCTCCGTGTAGTATTATAATAAAAACTAGTAACTAGAGCGGGGTTCGTTCTCTATCGTTCCTAGTTATAGGTTACTAGGTAGCAGATTGCGTAGTTATTAGCTTTAACGAATTTAGCTATAGTCCTCCTAGTTATATACCTAGTTAGACCCCTATTCGGTATTAGCCCTCTCCTTACTACCCTAGTATAGCTATACTAGTAGATTTAAGGGCTTACTATCTAAAGGTTCGTTTTTATTATACTTACCCGCTTTAGAAACGTCTTATAAAGCGGGGAGAGGTTTAACTATAATATAGTCCTTAATCCGTTCCCCTTTAGAATTAACTTCCCTAATAGCTTTATCTACGTAGTTCGTTTCTAATATATACGCTATATCTACTGCTCTACCTATTAGGGCTAGGCTTTTATCTAGCTCTAGCGTGGGATCAGGGGATAATAGCTACCCCCCCTTCTAGCTTACCTATCCCTTTAGAAGTTTTAGGATTCTTCTGCTTAGAAACTTAGTTATAGGAACGAGGGTTAGTATAGGTAACTATTCTTTAGCTATAAGTATTAATATAGCTTTATCCTTATCTATAACGCCTAAGATCTAAAGTTTAAAGTCGATATATAATATAGGTTCCTCGATCTTATTTACTATACTACGGATAGCGTCTTCTAAGATAGCCTCTTTTACTTTATTCTTTATATAGAAAGTCCGTTCGTTAAATATTACGTTCTATATAATAATAACTAATTATAATATAGGGATCTAGATCTTATATAGGTTATAGGCGTTTAGTATATATCCTACTAGGTATCTAATATATCCCCGCGGTACTACCTTAAAGTCTCTCTTATTAATTCCTCTCTCTTATTCCCTCTTAAGGGGGTATATATAGCAGCTATAGGTATATATATATCCCTAGTAAGGGCGAAGGTCGCAGGTTAGGGTCGCTCTATTATTAGGCTACTACTAGTAAAAGTACTAGCGGAACTACTCCTCTTCGATCTATAGTAGTAAACGCTAGCTATAGCGTTTAAGTAGGCTTATATTATAAAGCATTGTCGTAGTTAGTACTATCTTAGCCTATAGTTCCATAGGTAAGCTAGCTATAGCGAGTATTTTAATTATTTAAGTAATAACTTCCTAACTAGCCCGCTCCCCTCTACTATTCGGTTCCTTTATATATAGAGGGGTTATTTTAACTTCTATTCCTTCTATATAGGTCTATTCCTTATATCCTATATAGCTTATAAGCGAGATTACTAACCTCTTAACGTCTTATCTAATCTTATAAATAGAAAGTCCCTTCTATTAAAATACCTATCGCTTAAAGGTATATAGAGCGAGTATAACGCTACTATAGGTCTTATTAACGCATAGAAATATAAAGATCTAGCTAGTATACTTATCCTTAATAATAAGGAGCTATTAGTTCTAGTTAAAGCCTTCGGGGTAGTTAAAGAGATCCTATGCGATTCTATAGTAAGGGCGTATTACTTTATCTTCTAATATTTATCTCGAAATTACCTATTTAGTATATATAACTACGTAGTATTAGCACTATAGGCGCGTTAGGCCTTTAATCCTTACCCCCTGAGTAGCGTAGATAAGCTACTTAAGAGCTTTAGGGCTAAGGTAGCCGCTTTAGAGGTACTAAAGTATTATATTATCGCTTCGGTCTAGTAATAGTATAAAAGAGGTCTGCTTATACGTTATAAGCACGTAGTTTATATTATTAATAATAGTATTAATACTTTAGGGGATCCGCCCGGGAATAGGGTATAAGGAACGAGGCTTATATTTAAGGAAGGCGAGGTTTGCCTTCTTAATAAGTTTCTTAACTACTACGTTCTTCTTATATATTCTAAAGCGAAGAGTATAGTTATACCCCGAATACTAGATACCTATCTTCTAAAGTAGCGCTTTAGAGACTATATTAATATAAAAGTTCTCTATATATCTTATATTATAGAGCATAAGGTCCTCTATATTCGCACCTTTTAGGCTATTAAGAGCGTTCTTAATAATCCGCATACCCTTAGCGATAATTAGGTATAAAGCTATTTTAGAATTAACTTATTCTCTATTATAATACCTAATTAAGGAGGGGATAAGTAGGGACTTATTATTTACTAGGTATATCCCTTTATAGTTATCTAGGACTATAGACTTATATAGTATATAGGGTCCTAAGTAGGGGGTTATAAAGATACTTAGGTATTCTTTATCTAAGTTAACTACGTTATCCCCGACCTTATTCGCAAGGGCTATATAGATAGCGACTACTACTATATTAATAGGGTAGCTCGGGGCTACGTCGGATTTCTTAGATAAACCCTTATTACCCCCCTTATTATTTTAGTAGTTCTTACCCTTATAAGGAACGGCGCGTAACTAGCCCCTATAAGCGAATTTAGCGCGAAGGTTAGCGAAGCGTAGGTTATTATTTAACTAGTTATAGATCTAAGCCGCTTATATATCTATTACTAATATATAGGGGCCCTTCTAGTAACGTCTAGTTAGAGCAGCTTCTAAGTAATTATAATTAACGCTTAGCTATTAATAACTTAACCTATATAGGTACTATTTACTACTAGATAAGTTACCTATTATAGGAACGTTTAATAGGTTAGCCTTATCTATATAGCTAGCTAGTATTATAAAGACCCTAGCGCTTCGTCCTTATAATCTTAAGTAGAGTATATCCTTATATAAGAGGTCCTTAAATATATTAGTATATTAGCTTACGTTAGAAATAGGGGTCCCCGCTCGTTCCTATTTAAGTATATCTATAATCTCTATATTAACCTAAGTAAGCATAAAGCGATAACTTATTACTTAAAGAAAAGTTTTTAAAGCGAGGGTATTACTTACCTTAGGAAGCTTAAGCTAAGTAGCGCGAAGGTAGACGCCCCTAAAGTCCTTAATCTATATATTAGGATTAACGCTCCTATTCGCCTTCTCGAGGACCTAAGTATACTCCTCTTAAATAGTAATAAGAGTACTAGCCTTGCTTAGAGCGTAGTAACGCTTAAGATTAATAATAAGGCTATAAAGAGTTATATCCCCTTTAGCGAGAAGTTCTATATATATAGGCGTAATAATATTATAAGTAATAATCTCTATAACTAGATAGTTAATATACTTAAACTCTTAATCCTCGCGGGTTTGCTTAGACTCCTATATAGCGAGCGAATAAAAGTGCTCTAAGTACTATTCCTATATACCTATAGTATTCTTATTAATTATAACTAGGGTAGTTAGAGGCTAAAGGGGTTATAGTTTATTTATTATCTATATCCTAGAGGTAGTATTAGTAGCAGCCTCTTCTAAAGCCTCTTAGTTAAGTAGAGCGACGTATTAATTATAAGCGCTCTTCTCTTATAGGTACTAGGCGTTAGTATCCTAGTTTTACTTAGCGATATATATATTAAGGGTTAAGGTTTCTAACGAGGTTTTACCTAGGCGCGAAGGTCCCTTAGGGTTATCTAGGTTAATATACTTCTAGACTCTAGTAGCTTAGGCTTTAGCCTAGATTATTATATACTAGGTAGCGAAATCCCTGCGCGTAGTTAGGTAGTATAATACTATTATAGTAGTAGTAGAAGATATCGTAGTTTAAGGTTATTTTAAAATAGAGGGTTCGTAGTAGTAGAGGATAGTATATAATAAGGAGGAAAGAATAGGAGAGAGGAAGTTTTAGTAAGTACTTTTAGTAGCGAAGGCTCGTTTTAAAATAGTAGTTAGGGGTCTAGTTAGAGCTAGGCTTATAACTATTAAGAAACGTCCTATAGGGCTATATTTATAGTTACTAAAGAGCTTATTCTATTATAATAAGAGTAGCTATAACGTAGTCGTTTATAACTAAGGTTAGAGGAATAGCCCTCGGAAGAAGGTAGTTCCGGAGCCGCCTTCGGGTCACGTGCCGCGCTAGGAACGGGCGATGCTAAAGGTATCACGATAAATATATTTATACTATAATATAGGGATATTATTAGACTACTTATACTACTTATTAGGAAGAATATAATATTCTAGTAAGGAGATAATTAAGAATAAGCCTTCTTATAGCTTAAGTAGCTTTTTAATACCTAGCTAGTACTCTACTAAGTTAGTATAGAAAATAAGATTATTATTAAAACTAACTATTTAGGATTTATATTAGGAGAGGTACTCTTATAAGTTAATCTAGAGGGTATCTAGTATCCTTTAGTATTCTACTTATAGAAGCTCTTACTTATAGAGTATAGTTACCCTATTTATAATAAGGAGCTCCTAGTAGTCCTTTCTTACTTATATATATAGAGAGCGGAGCTATATAATATAACTACTTTTAAAGTATTAACTAACTACTAGAAGCTTAAATACTTTATAAAGAAGTAGCGTCTTATAGAGCACTAGAGCTAGTAAGTAGAGGAGCTATCCTAGTATAATTTTATTATTAAATACTACCCTAGTAAGGAAGTAATAGCTCTTAATACCCTCTCTTAGAGAGAATAAGACGCGCTATAAGGGTAGAATAATAAATAGAAGTAGGGGAGGGTCTTATAGCTAATACTAGACTACGCCTGCCCCTATAGGGACCTTATAATTAGCCCCCTAGTAAGAAGAAGTTAGAAGAGCTATACTAATATCCTAGATATTATAATCTTTAATAGTAGCCCTAAACTATAAATACTATAGCTAGAAACTATAAAGAAGGATATAATATATAAGGCTATATACTACGTAGTTACTTACTAGCTTTAGAGCTTCTTATTAGATATAATAGCTAAGGTTTAAATTAATAAGTATAATACTAATAGTTAGAGGAGACTAATATTTAGGGGGAGGCTATAAGTACCTAGTAGGGAGGATAATAATAACCTACTAGGGGAGCTCTATATAAAGATTCTTTAATAGAGCTATAACTTAAGTATAACTACCTACCTAGGTTATAATAATATACTATAAATAGTAAGCTAGTAGTTCTATTAGCTAGGATAATTATAAATAGTATAGAGATTTATAAGGAACTATAATATCTATAGAGGGATATATATCTAGAGGTAAGCTAAGAGGGGCTTCTTAAAGCCCCTATTAGTACCTACCTAGTTATACGTAGACCTCTTAATAGACTTTATTATAGACTTACTACTTATAAAAGATAATACTAGCTAATACTTATAAGTTATAATAAATAAGCTAGGTAAGTTAGTAATATTAAAGGAGATAGGTATTATAGAGGTAAAAGCTTATACTTACTAGTTCCTTACCTCTTACTTCTAGTTCTATAGGTTCCTATATAATATTATTAGTAATTAAGGGTCTAACTAGGTAAGCTACTTCTAGGCTAAATTCTACTATTCTACTAGTATAAGGAGGCTATTAAGTACTATATACTACCTATAAACTAATAGTAATACTAAGAAGTAGAACTAGGAGATATAAGCTATCTTATAAGTATTTATAACCTAGGTATAGGATAACTAGGGGTAGCTCCTACCTACTACCTAGCTAGCGCTCTATAATAAGGTTAGTAATATAACTAGGCTCTCGCTATTCTTCCTAAAATATAGGTATTATACTAACCTTATACCTATAGTAAATAATAAAGTAGAGGAGGCCCCCTCTAGGGATATAGTAGTTACCCTCTTAGTAACGAGGCTATAAGAAGTAATAGACTTCGTTTAAGTAAATATTATAGCTACTTAATAATATAGCGAGGAGAATGCAAACTAGTATAGGATACCTATAGAGGAGTACTAGGTAGGTAGTAAGGTTTAGCTTTTAATAGCTAATTATAAAAGCCCTAGGCCTAGTAAGACGCTATTATAGTTATACTATAAGTATATTATAATTAGAGTCCTAAGCCTATGTATTATCGAGTTAATATACCTAGTAATATCTACCTAAGGTTCTATATAGACCTCCTCTAGAGGGTATTAGAGGACCCCTTACTTATATAGATAAGGACGGACCCCTAGCCGCTATTAATTATAGCTATTAAAAGCGAATTTAAGTAGCGCGTAGAGGAGATATATATAGCGCGATAGAAGGTAGTTAGGCGAGGGTAGAGGCGCGACGTAGGAAGGGTATATAGAGCTTACCTAGGAGCCTATAGAGGCTATTATAGAGACTACTACGTTAGATAGGTATAAAGCCCTATATAGGCTAGTTATAGATAATAATAGTAACCTAGCTTACGCCTAGGGGGGGACTAGCTAGGAGGGGGGATAGTATTATAAGCTACGCCTAGGTTAAACCTACCTAGGCTTCTACTTAGGTTTATTACCTTAAGGAGCTACCTAGGGCCTACCTAAGGCCTATTTAGTTATTCCCTATAGACTAGCGAAATCTCTACTAGAGAGGAAAACTTCCCCTTTTCCTCTTTAGCTTAAATAAATAATATTATAGCGACCTCTTATTAAATAAACTCAGGTCTAACCCCTCGCACTCTTAGACTTTATCTATTTTATATTACTTAACTTTTCTTTCTTAATAGGGGTAGTATTCTAAAGGACGGGCTAATTTAATAATATTACCCTCTTAACTTCTTTTCTCTCCCTTTATTTCTCTTTCTCTATTGTCGTGATGCGTATATAAGCTGCAATTGCACTATCGCAATTGTGGTTCCACTTTTGCAGCTCATCCTATTCGCCACATCTATTTTTAAGTGTTTCTCTCTATATTACTTTTTAATTATTGTCCTCTTCTCTTAATACTTTCCTACTCTTCTTAAGGCTTTTACTCTATAATTAATAAGAGTAGTACTCTAGGAGAACCCCTTCCTCTAGAGTGCTACCCCTATTAGTTACTTCCCTCCCTCCTTAATCCTATCTCTCTTTCTCTTCTCCTAGCTCTATCCCTCTCTCCTCTATACTCTTCTTTTATAATTAATAGGGGTAGTACTCTAGGGGAGGGGGTTCTCCTAGAGTACTACCCCTATTAGTAGTTTCTCTCCTTAACCCTATTCCTCCTCTCTCTTTAACTACCTTACTCTCCTTAGGACTTTCTCTTTCTATACTTATCCCCTTTCTTTTTCTTCTAATATTCTTCCTTCCTTAATAATTTCTGTTTTTATTGAGCTCGGAATTACGCCGCAGCCCCTTCGCAAAAAGACTATAACAAATTCACCTAGTTCGCAGGCATAATTCGGGAAATACTATATAGGTATTTTAACCTATACCCTCTACTAGTTAAGGA
>JAVHLU010001542.1:0-28754 GCA_036785755.1 Colletotrichum ledebouriae
AGTATTAGAGCTAAGTAAGTAAACTTAGTAGTAGAAGTTTAATAGGTTATTATATACCCTATAGAGTAGCCCTTCTTCGAGTAGGTCCTCTATATTACTAAGGTAGAGGTAGCCTAGGCGGCCTAGGTGAACGTTAGTAAGTACGGCTTATACTAACTAATAGAGAGAGCGTTGCTAACGACGGCATAGCTACTAGCGGATAAAGCGGTAATAGAGGCGGTATTTAATAGTAGCGCGGGTAGTGCGTGAGAGGAAAGGTTAATAGTTTCGTAGTTTGAATAATTAAAAACTACGTTATTATCGATATAAAGTTAAAGATTATAAGGCTATTTAGTATAATAGGTATATATAAGTGCGGCTATAGTTAGGAAAGGATCACGTGACCGAAGGCTATATATTATCAGGAGGCGCGGAGTTAG
Source organism: Colletotrichum ledebouriae (assembly GCA_036785755.1). NCBI lineage: Eukaryota > Fungi > Ascomycota > Sordariomycetes > Glomerellales > Glomerellaceae > Colletotrichum > Colletotrichum ledebouriae. Next base: position 420 of record JAVHLU010001542.1, read on the forward strand.
AAGGTCTGTTAAACTTAAGCAGGTAAAATCACTATGCAGTGGCTAGAGGCCTAGTTATATGTATTAAATAGGTAATCTTAAGATAAATATTAGAAGATAAAGTAATATACCCTTACTATAAGATTACATAGGATCTATTTAACTACCCTAAAGGCTTTAATTAGAACTTATAGTTTCTTATTATTAAGGATATATATACTAGTTAGCTCTTCGCCTTTCTATATATTAATAAAACCTATAGTAGTATTATACTCGCTCTATATACCTTTAAGTAATAGGTATTTTAATAGAAAGGACTTTCTATTTATAAGATTAGATAAGATATTAAGAGGTTAGTAACTTTACTTATAAGCTATATAGGATATAAGTATTAGACCTATATAGAAGGAATAGAGGTTAAAATAACCCCTCTATATATAAAAGAATTAAATAGTAGAGGGGAATAGGCTAGTTAAGAAGTTATTATGTCAATGATTAAAATACTTACTATAGCTAGCTTACTTACATAACTATAGGCTAACATAGTACAAATTATAATAATACTATATAATATAAGCTTATTTAAATACTATAACTAGTAGTCGCTACTATAAATTAAAGAGGAGTAGTTCTACTAGTACTTTTGCTAGTAGTAGCCTAATAATAAAATAGCTCTAACCTATAACCTTCGCTCTTACTAGGGATATATATATACTTATAGCTATTATATATACCCCCTTAAAAAGGAATAAGAGAGAGAAAAGAGAGACTTAGGGGTAGTACTATAGGGATATATTAGATACTTAGTAGGATATATACTAAATACTTATAATCTATATAGGGTCTAGATCCCTATATTATAAATAGTTATTATTATATAGAATATAATATTTAATAAATAGACTTTCTATATAAAGGATAAGGTAAAAGAGACTATCCTAGAAGATATTATTTATAGGATAGTAGAAGAGATTAAAAACCTATATTATAAGTTAACTTCAAACTTTAGATCTTAGGTATTACAAATAAGGATAAAGCTATATTAATACTTATTACCAAATAGTTATTTATATTAATCCCTATTCCTATAACTAAGTCTCTAAATAGAAGAATCCTAAAACTTCTAAAGGGATAGATAAGCTAGAAGGGGGGTAGCTATTATTCCCTAATTCTATACTAGAGCTAGATAAAAGCCTAGCTCTAATAAATAGAGTAGTAGATATAATATATATATTAGAAATAAACTAAATATATAAAGCTATTAGAGAAGTTAATTCTAAAGGGGAATAGATTAAGGACTATATTATAGTTAAACTACTCCTTACTTTATAAGACGTTTCTAAAGTAGGTAAGTATAATAAGAATAAACCTTTAGATAAGAGGCCCTTAAATCTATTGGTATAGCTATATTAGGATAGTAAAAAGAGGGCTAATATTAAATAGAGGTCTAACTAGGTATATAACTAGGAAGATTATAGCTAAACTTATTAAAGCTAATAACTATATAATCTACTACCTAGTAACTTATAACTAGGAATAATAAAGAGCAAACCCCGCTCAAGTTACTATTTCTTACTACAGTACTATATAGAGCAAGAGTAGATATCTAGCTTCTTTAAGACTTTTATATCTAATTAGTAGAAAGCCTTCTTAGAAGCTAGTATAGGGTACTATATACTCTATAGCTATATTTATACTACTATTTATAGTATAAAACCTACTTATATAATTATAATAGTCTATAAATATCTTACTAATAATAACCTTATTAAGCTACGTCGCCTATAAAAGGAACTTTTAAAGCTCTTATAAGCGCTCTAAACTTATTTTAACAAAGTAGCTAAGACTAAGATAGGAAAATTATAATAAATAGATATATAGCGCGTTATTAATTAAGAGATAATAATAAAGAGACTAATCCCTTTAAAGAAGGTATTCACTTATAAATTTAATAAGGATAATATCCTTAATTAATATAAAGTAAGGATTTATATTTAAGGCGATTAGTAAGAGAAGTCGCCTCTTGAGTAAACTTATATAGTAACCCTCGCTATTTATATCTTTAGGGTAGTAATAGTAATTACTATATAATTTAACCTCGAAGTTAAGTAATTTAATATTATTAATATATTCTTAAATACCTCCTAGGACCTAAACGAAGACCTTATTATTTATAAATTACTAGATAGCTTTAAGTAGCTTAGAAAGTATATTAAATTACGCTATACGCTCTTTAAGGCAATGGATATATTACTATTTTAATATAAGGAGTTCTCCTTAACCCTTTAGTATCTAAGCCTTATACTTATAAGTAAAGACTTATACCTCTTCTAGTTAACTAATGAGAAGGTTCTTATTATTCTCTATATAAATAACTTCCTTATTCCATTTTATAAGAACTATAAAGAAGTAATATAGAGGGTAATTACCAGCCTAAAGGAAGTATATAACTTAAAAGAATAAGGCTTAGTTAAGTACTATCTTAGAATTAGAGTTATTTATAACTAAGCTATATAAAAGATATACCTTTCTTATAACTAATATATTAAGTTGGTTATAAAGAAGTTTAATTTACTTAACTTAAGAGCGCTAATAACCCCCCTTCTAAACCTACTACTCCTAAAGAATAAAATAGTAATAGTATTATTAGAAGTAAACAGTTTCTAAGAGGAAATTAGCTCTATACTCTATACTACTATTATAATTTAACCTAATATCGCTTTTATATACTCGCTACTCTTAGGATTCCTAATAAACCCCGCTTATTATTACTATACTACTATTAACTAGGTTATATAATACTTATATTATACTTATTACCTTATAATATACTTTAGTAACTTAGGGGGTAGGTAGGTATTACTAATTATAAGTAACGTTTTATTTATGAATAATAAAGAGATATAGAAGTCGTCTTGAGGGTATATAATCTCGCTCTTTAGAGAACTAATTTAATAGAAAGCTACTTAATAAGCTAGAGTTATAATATTAATAATAAAAGTAGAACTTCTAAGCCTTAAATATATAGCTAAGGAAATAATTACTCTTTAGAAGTTATTTAGAGATATCTCTCTTAAACTTAGTAATATCTAGAAGATTTATTATAATAACTAATAGATAATTTATCTTATAGTAATTAAAAAGGAACGGATCTTAACTAGGCTATAATATATTAATATTTAGAATATATAGCTATAATAAGAATATACTAGAGAATTATTTAGTATAATATATATACTAATAAATAATATACTAGCTAATAGTTTTATAAAGGTTCTCAACTATAAGAAGTTTAAAATTTCTATTTACTCCTTAATTTAAAGAATATATAGAGAATATTTATAATAAATAAAGAATACTCTAAATAGGTATAAGAGGGCTAGTAGTACTTAATTTTAATTGATTTATAGCTTACTAGCTAGGGAGCTTAAAGTTACTCCTATAGGAATAAAAAGAATATAATCTACCTTAAAAAGCTACCTTAAAACGGTAATTTCCTACTACCTAACCTTAAAGGATTTACTTATATTGATTTATTAAAATATTATATGAGGGTAGTAATACCTTTAGTAAATATATACTAATAAGACTATTAACTATATAGTCTATTATAATAGCTATATTACTAGTAAGTAAATAAGGTATAGGTATACCTATACTAACTACTAGGGTTTTAGATAGAACTAGGGTAGGAGATAAAGTAATAACGCTATATATACTAGAACTACTTATTACCTTAGGAGCCCTACCTAAACCCTTATTATTATTACCCCTTTTTATTATTATAATCTCCTCTTTTTAAGTAATAATAACCTTATAGAGCGTAGCTTTTTAATAAGTAAGGGATTATAAGTTATATTAGAAGATAGTTATAGAAATAAAGTATATATAGAATCTTATCTTTCTAACTACTAGGTCCTTTAAAGTCTTAGCTTAAGTATATTAATAAGCTATAATAGTAATAGGGGTACTTATTTATTAATAAGGTACCTTACCCTTACAATAATAGTTATACTTACCTACTATACTAAGTAAGTACCTTCTATCTAATAAGCTCAAGAGCTTAGTTAAAATATACTAAAAGTAATACTTATTAAATAGGGGTACTTACTCTACTTCTATACCTCTACTAGGAGGGGGAGGGCTAGGAGGAGGCTCTAAATTACCCTTATTAGTACTCTCCTCTCTATTTATCTCCTTAGGGATTATAATAATAATAAGGTTAGTAATATTCTAATATATAGTTATAATAATAAAGGGATTATAACTTACTAGGAGCTATCCTCTTAAACTACTTAGGAGGGTAACCCTAGGGCTTTTTAAGCTATAAATCCTTACTCTTAGAACTACTTTCTATAAGTTACTTCTACTTCTTCCTTTTACTTACTATATATTATATTAATATATTATATATTAATGATAAGAAGGAATAATATATATATAACCTTATTATTACTCTCTAAGGGAAGAGGGCGCGCCCCTTTACCCCTAGCTTTATTCTTACCTTTAGTAGTATATACTTTCTTAAGGGCTATAGCCTAACTAGTCTTCTTTTTAAGAGGTATCTATAAATATATTAATATATTATAATAGCTTGAAGATCGTTACGCGATATAGGTATATACATATATGTATAATAAGTTTATTATTAGGGCTAAAGTTAGGTATATATATAGTTATTATATTATATATAGGGAAGAGTTAAGAAAATAGGGGGGTAGCTAGGTTATTTTATTTAGAATTAATATAATAGTAGCTACTCTACCTAAGCTAATAGGAGATAGTAGTTTTTATTACTATTAGTAAGAGTTAGTAAATAAACGGTATTATAATAATAATAGTAATAGTTATAGAAATAGAAAATTATAACCATTTATACTTTGCTTATATCTAATATAAATACCTTTATTTTATTATCCTTTTTATAAATAGGGTTATTAATAGGTTATTTATAGATATATTACTTTATATTTAAGTATTTTAAGGTATATTATATAGTTAGCTACGCCGCCTGGGCCGCCTCTGCCTTAGTAATACGGAGGACCTGCTCGAAGAAGGGCTACTCTATAGGGTGCGTAACGACCCGCTAAACTTCTACTACTAAGTTTACTTACTTAGCTCTAATACTATCGCGCCTTATAGAGTCCCCTATAGGGGTATTAAGGTAAGCCCTCTTAAGGGCTATACTAATAATACGCTCTCTATATATAATAGAGTAATTAATAAAGGAGCGGGTTTTATTAATTATATTAAGGCTAAACTCTCTAGTAATCCCCTCTATATTATTTATACTAAAGGGTATACCTCGCTTAGGCTTAGTATATTTATATATAGGGTCTAGTACTAATATAATTAAGGGATAAGAATAAGGATAAGGGAGAGGTATAAGGCCCTACTTATAGAGCTTCTTATACTTCTAGCTATAAGAACCTCTTAGGAAAGACCTCTCTAGTTAAGGAGTTACCTCTTATATAGTAGTATTTACTTTTAGTACCTTACTAGAAGGTCGACCTTTTAGGTTAAGGAGTTATCTTATATAGTAGCTTTTCTAGGCTATGAGAGCCTTAGTAGCCCGTTTAGCTCTGATATAATTAGCCCTAGTATAGCGCGCGTCCGACTTTATAATATTTAGAGGGTTTGCTTGCGAGTAGTAGGAACATATAGGGTTCCTATATTATTTTCCTTAACTAGTAGAGGGTATAAGTTAAATACCTATATAGTATTTCCTGAATTATGCCTGCGAACTAGGTGAATTTGTTATAGTCTTTTTGCGAAGGGGCTGCGGCGTAATTCCGAGCTTAATATAGGTAGCTACTTTTCTAGCTACTACTATATCTAAGGGGGTATATTATAATATCTTTAGTATTACTTATTCCTAGTGTAATATATAACTAATATTAGCTCTAGAGCGACCTTTTTCTAGGGGTTATTCCTCTAACTATAGTTATAAGTAACTATATTATAGCTACTCTCGTTATAATAGAATAAGCTCTTTAGTAACTATAAATATAGCCCTATAGGACGTTTCTTAACACATTTAGTACTGCTTCCTCCGACGCATATCAGACTCCGTTCTTTTCGTTAGGAAACTTCCGTCATCAGAAGCCCTACGCTTTCCCAGCATATTGGCGACATTCGAATCCACAGTCCTCACACGTATAGGCAAATGATACCCTGGATAGGCTGTAGTGAGCGCCGTGTTGGATGCGACTTGGGGTTCCGAGGTTTCGCTATATCTTGCTCCTTGCACCCACCCCACTTCCACATGGCTCCCAGCCGGTATCACAAACCTCGCAACTCGACCTCACCCTGCATACGACTTGCCTTTCAAGACGTTTGGCAAACCTGCAGTCTTCCGTTCGTTGCCCGTGGACCTTTCGTAGGGCAGATCTCGTTCCACACCTCGGCATTGGCGACATCTTTTTGTTCGTCACAAGCAACAGCAACACAGCCCATGCAGGCCGTTATAAGCCACCTAGTGCCCCAGGCCACGGTTCAACATGTTCAGAATGTGTCTTCGGTACATTGCCAGCGCGCCTATGGATTCGAGATTTCGGACGGAACGAGTCTCGTTCTCGTTGCCCCTCCACCGCCGATGGTTAAGCTCCTTCGATCGGAGCGAGCCTCCGTCGTCTCGGAGGCGGCCGTCTTGAAATGGCTCGCATACAAGACCGTCGAACACCAATTCCTCCTCCAGGAACGAATCCCAGAACCAGACGAGCCTCTTGATACCGGAGTAGCCGTGGTGAGGGGGACCGGAGAGCTTCTTGTTCCGACTCATAGCGCAGAAGGTCTCCAGATCTTCCTCCCGAGGCTGATAGCACATACAGCAACATCCAACGAGGCAGGTCGCGAATTCAACCTCATGCGACCAACGCTGGGCGTCCCGGTCACCGAGCTTATTCCACCCCTTTCCCAACCTGAGCGAAAAACAATCGATTTTCACACGGGCCAGTTTTACCGGAAACTGTGTAAGCTCGTTTCCCCAACGGGACGGTTCGGCCCCGCGTTCGCTGTACTTCAGTCTGCGGCGCCAAGCCCAGCGTCCGACACGGCCCGGCCAATCAGGAGAGATGTCAACGCCAGGCTGATGGAGTCGAGAGGCGTTCAGTCGTGGTCGACGGCCTTCCATTCTATGCTAGAGGCCGTTTTGCGTGATGGCGAGGATATGCAGGTAATGTTGGGTTATGGTTCCATCCGCAAACATTTCAGACGTTTCCAGTATACCCTGGATGAGGTAACGACACCTCGTCTGGTCGCGGTAGATGTCGGGAAAGACCTCAACACCCTGGTCGTGAGGAGACGACGTCGGGGAGGTACCGTGTCACCGACCAGTAGCAGTCAGACAGGCAGAGTCGATCTTGGGCTACAAAATAACAATCTAAGCGACAACGAGAGCGAGGCGGAGCCGTACGATTCAGGGCAGATTACCTTATCGAGCCAAGACGAAATCATCATGACCGGAATGAAGGATTGGAGCAACTTTGTTTTTGGAGATCCCTTGTTTGCCACGACTTTCTGCCGCAGTCCCAGTAGCGACTTTTTTCTCGGCTTCAACGAAACTTCAACCGACGAAGGCAGCGGAACATCCATATTCTCTTCAGACATGATCGAAGATAAGGCAACTGCCCACACCCGCCTTTTATTATACGAATGCTACCACACCATCACGCACATTGTCAAAGAATTCTTCCGGCCACGAGAGGACAGTAGTGGACGCGAGCTGGAGGCAAGGAAGAAGCTGAGCAGTATCATGGCACGCTTAGATGCGCTAGAGAATAACGATATCCGCAGATGAAGAAGACCCAGCGGCGAGGCGAGCCCGGCAAAACGCTCCAAAAGCGGCGAGAAGGACGTTTAGCTGGACTTGCTGCATTTTTGGACGATGACATGAGTAGACCAGCCATTTTGTTCAGAGTAATAGGTGTAAAAACTTGGCACGACGCCCGCAGAGATGCCATCGCTCTGCGTCTAGCATTGCCCGGTGGAATGATTAGTGACCCTAGGCTTGCTAACTACCTACGGGTACCTAGATAGGTAGTACCTAAAATTACCTATAGGTAGTTTAAGCCTACTTAAACTACCTACCTATAGTTAGTCCTACTTTAATTACCTATAGGCGAATAAGCCTATAGGTAGTAATACCTATAAGTTAATAGTATATAGTAGTACCTATAGATAAAAATATCTTATAGTTAGGTTTTAATAAATATAAATACTTAGTCTAACTATAATATTAATAAGATAATTATAAATAATTACTATAACTAAAAAGGATACTTAAAGTATTATAGCCTCTAGCTACTATATAGTGATTTTACCTGCTTAAGTATAATAAACCTTCTAACTCCGCGCCTCCTAATAATACATAGCCTTTAGTCACGTGATTATAACTCTCTTAACTATAGCCGCACTTATATATACCTATAGCCTCACGATCTTTAACTTTATATTGATAATAATATAGTTTTTAATTATTTAAACTATAAAATTATTAACTTTTCCTCTTATATACTACTTATATTATTATTAAATACCGCCTCTATTACTACTTTATCTACTAGTAGTCCTCTTACTTAATTAGGTTAGCTAACGCCTTCGTAGCTATGCTATTATTAGCAACGCTCTCTCTATATTATAGTTAGCGCAAGCTATACTTACTAACCCCAAGGGGCCTAGGCTACCTCTACCTTAATAATATAGAAGACCTACTTAAAGAAGGGCTACTCTATAGAGTATATAATAACCTACCTAGCTGTTATTACTAAGTCTACTTACTTAGCTATAATATAATAATAAATAACCCCTCTAGGGGTATTAATAAGAGCCCTCTTAAGGGCTATATTAATAATATACTTTCTATATATAATAAAGTAATTAAAAAAGGAGCGGGGTTTATTAAGTATATTAATATTAAACTCTCTAGTAAGCTCTCACGCGTTATTAATATTAAAGGGTATACCTTATATAGGCTTAGCGTTTTTATATATAGGGTTTAGTATTACTATAGTTAAGGGATAAGAATAAAGAAGAGGGAGAGATATAAGGCCTTACTTATAAAGCTTTTTATACTTCTAGCTATTAGAACCTCTTGAGAAAGACCTCTTTAGTTAAGAAACTATCTCTTATATAATAATATTTATAATATCTTACTAGAAGGTTAACTTTTTAAGTTAAGGAGTTATCTTATATAATAGCTTTTACCTTACTAGAAGGTTTAGCGAGGGTATTATTATAAGAGCCTTAGTAGCCTGTTTAGCTCTAACATAATTAGCCCTATTATAGCGCGTATCTAACTTTATATAAGGGTTTGCTTCTAAGTAGGAATATATAGGGTTCCTATATTGTTTTCCTTAAGTAGTAGAGGGTATAAGTTAAACTACCTATATAGTATTTCCTAAATTATACTTATAAACTAGGTAAATTTATTATAGTCTTTTTATAAAGGGGCTGCGGCGTAATTCCGAACTTAATACTTAAAGTATTATTAGGTATAAATCTTAGAAATTATAACTTTACTTAAGAAATAAGATAATAGATATTTATTTACTATTAAATAAGGAGCTTATTAAGTTCGGAGTTACGCTATAGCCTCTTCGTAAGAAGACTATAATAAATTTAGCTTCTTTAGAGGTATAACTTTAGAAATACTATATAGGTATTTTAACTTATACCCTCTACTAGAACCCTAAATATATTCTCATTACTTATTAATTAATACTCTAAATACTACTATGTAGAGTTAGATATATACTATATTAGAGCTAATTATATTAGAGCTAAATAAGCTACTAAGGCTCTTATAGTAATACCCTCGCTAAACTTTCTAATAAGGTACTATAAAAGCTACTATATAAAATAACTCCTTAACTTAAAGGGTTAACCTTCTAATAAGGTATTATAAGTATTACTATATAAGAGATAACTCCTTAACTAAAGAGGTCTTTCCTAAGAGGTTCTTATAGCTAGAAGTATAAGAAGCTTTATTACTATAAGTAAGGCCTTATATATCTCTCTCTACTTTATTTATAAAGCACTAGGTATACTTATAACCTAAAATAGATTTTTACAGATATTAGTATTAGACCCTATATATAATAATATTAAGCTTATATAAAGGATACTCTTTAATATTAATAATATATAAGATATTACTAGAGAGTTTAATGTTAATATAATTAATAAAACCCGCTCTTTTATTAACTACTCTATTATATAAAGAGAGTATATTATTAATATAGCCCTTAAGAGGGCTTTCCTGAATACCCCTAGAGGGGATATTTATAATATAGTATAGCTAAGTAAGTAGACTTAGTAATAGAAGCTAAGTAGGTTATTATATACCCTATAGAGTAGCCCTTCTCTAAGTAAGTCCTCTACCTAGGCCTATTAGGGGAATATAAGTAAGTATAGCTTATATAAACTATAATATAGAGAGAGCGTTACTAATAAAGCATAGTGAAGATAGTAATAACTAGCGGACGAAGTAGTAATAGAGGTAGTATTAGCAGCGTAGGTAGTGCGCGAGAGGATATGTTAATAGTTTATAGTATATTAATACTGAAATAATTAAAAACTACGTTATTATTAATATAAAGTTAAAGATCGTGGGGCTATAGGTTTATTAAGCTCGGAATTACGCCGCAGCCCCTTCGCAAAAAGACTATAACAAATTCACCTAGTTCGCAGGTATAATTCGGGAAATACTATATAGGTATTTTAACCTATACCCTCTACTAGTTAAGGAAAATAATATAGGAACCCTATATATTCCTATTACTCGTAAGTAAACCCTCTAAATATTATAAAGTCGGACGCGCGCTGCACTAGGGCTAATTATATTAGAGCTAAACGGGCTACTAAGGCTCTCGTGGCCTAGATAATAACGCCCTCGCTAAACCTTCTAGTAAGGTAAAAGCTACTATATAAGACAACTCCTTAACCTAAAAGGTCGACCTTCTAGTAAGATACTAAAGGTAAAAGCTACTATATAAAATAACTCCTTAACTTAAAACGTCGACCTTCTAGCAAGGTACTATAAATACTATTATATAAGAGGTAACTCCTTAACTAAAGAGGTCTTTTCTAAGAGGTTCTTATAGCTAGAAGTATAAGAAGCTCTATAAGTAAGGCCTTATACCTCTCCCTCTTCCTTATCCTTATCCCTTAATTATATTAGTACTAAACCCTATATATAAATATACTAAGCCTAAGTAAGGTCCGCTCTTTAGTATAAATAATATAGAGGGGGTTACTAGAGAGTTTAGCCTTAATATAATTAATAAAACCCGCTCCTTTATTAATTATTCTGCTATATATAGATAGTATATTATTAATATAACCCTTAAGAGGGCTTACCTTAATACCCCTATAAGGGACTCTATAAGGTATAATAATATTAGAGCTAAGTAAGTAAACTTAGTAGTAGAAGTTTAGTAGGTTATTATATACCCTATAGAGTAGCCCTTCTTTAAGCAGGTCCTCTATATTACTAAGGTAGAGGTAGCCTAGGTAGCCTAGGCGAATATTAGTAAGTATAGCTTATGCTAACTAATAGAGAGAGCGTTACTAACGATAGCATAGCTACTAGCGGATGAAGCGGTAATAGAGGTAGTATTAGTAGCGCGGGTAGTACGCGAGAGGAAAAGTTATTAGTTTTATAGTCTATTAAATAATTAAAAACCACGTTATTATTAATATAAAGTTAAAGATCGTGAGGCTATAGGTATATATAAGTATAGCTATAGTTAGGAGAGTTACAATCACGTGACCGAAGGCTATATATTATTAGGAGGCGCGGAGTTAGAAGGTCTATTGTACTTAAGCAGGTAAAATCACTATGCAGTGGCTAGAGGCCGCTATAGGTTTATAAAAGTGCGGCTATAGTTAGGAAGGGTAGTTATTAAGATTATATAACTAAAGGCTATATATATTATTAGGAGGTGCGGAGTTAGAAGGTCTATTACACTTAAGTAGGTAAAATTACTATATAGTAGCTAGAGTCTAATAAAGAGCTTATATTTATTAGTAGAGCTATTCTTCTCTACTTTATTAGAAGAGTAGCTTCTAAATAACTAAGGTATTTATTAGGATATAAGAGGTATAAGTAACTAGTTTAATTAGAATATCTAACTTAGGTATTTTAGCTATTAAGTACTAAAGTCAAGGAAATAATAGCTTATTTATAGAGCCATTTAGAATATTCTTATCTTTAGATATAACTTGAATATTAGCTATATTACTCTCCTCTTGAATAATAATATAGAGGTTTAAGATATTATTAAAGCTCCTAAGATACTTTTTAATATTTCCTTTCTCTAAAGAAGAAGAGTAATTAAAGGCCTCTCTAATAATATATTACTACTCCTCAAAAGTATTAATAATATTAATATTATTAGAGATCTCTTTAAGTATTATTTAGGAAAGCTAAGTCTGATTATATTAATTAATCTTGATAAGTAGAGTATTAAAGATAATATTAGCTATAAGAATAAAGTAAGAGTTATAATAAGTATAGTAAGTAAGGCTAACTAAGCGTTTAAGGGGGATAGAAGTTAATTAAATTAATAAGAAGTCTTAAGCTGTTTAATAGATACTAGAGAATCTAGATTTACTATTTTCTAAATAAACCTAAACTTACTATATAGTTTCTATAGGATAATTAGCTAATTATATTAGCTATAATTCTACTAAACTAATAATATATTATATTAGTATTAAAAAGGTTATTATAACTATTCCTAAGTTCTTAAGATGTTAATAGCCCTTCTTACTATTCGTTAGTATAATTAATTATTATTTTATTTATTATAAATAGCTTTTTCTTTATATTATATAATAGGAAACTATATAATACATATTATAATCCCTAAGTTATAGCTTAGTTGTTTATACTATAGCGCCCTATACCTTTATAGTATTACTTAGTATAAACCTTAATAAAGTCTTATTATACTTAAGTCCAGAGTATAATAAAAGAAGGAAAGTCTTTATAGTAGTTTATAAATAGGAATCTTATATTATATATACTTATAATCAAGGTCCTAGGTTTAAGTATAAGTAATATAGTAGTATTATATACCTTAGAAGACTCCTTTTCAGTAAGCTTCTTAATATATTTAGATAGCTTATCTTATTTATTCTTAGCAGCTATCTAAAGTATTATTACTTAAGTATAGCCTTTGTATAATATTCTTTCCCTAAGTATAGTAGTATAAAGATATAAGTAAATTATTATAACTTATAATAAAGCAAAGGTATAGCTAGGAGTAAGGTTATTTAACTAGCTTAATAAGTTAATAAAAGGTCAAAAGGGGCTAGTAATATTAAGTAGAATATTAAGAGCTTCCTAATTAGCTTTAGTAAAGGTAAACTAAGAATATAGAGAGTGTTTTTTAATATAAGCTAAGGTTATTACCTTTAGCTCTCTTATATAAATATATATTAATATAATAGAGTTCTATCTTATCCTAATAGTATAAAGTAGATATAATAATTACTAGTCTTTCTAAATAGACTTTTAGAAGTTAAGAATCTCTTATTTCATCTTATTAAATAGCCTTAAAGAAATAGCTAGAGATGAAATCTATAGAACTATTAATAAGTAGATATATATTTCTAAATACTAATACTTACCTTTTCAATGATATCTCTAAATAAACTAAGAGAAGTATTCTCTCTAGTATTTAGGTCTTAACCTTTTAGGCTAAATAGGTTATCATTATTAGAGTCTTCTATATCCTTTAAGCGAGTAGTTAAGAGCTAAGGTTCTATAAGGATATCTGCTATATAGATCTAAAGAGTCTTAAAAATAGCTATAATTATTAAATTAAGAATATTTATTAAATAGCGAATACAATATATTAGCTAGACTAGAGATATTAAATTCTCTATAGGTTTTTAGGCTAATACCCTAGGCTTAAAGGAACTTATATTATTTATTAAAATCGTCTAAAGGTTGATAGCTCTCTATATCATTTAGTATATCCCCTTAAGGAGATATAATATAGCTCTTACTTACTTAAGTACTATATATCTATTAGTTATATTAATAATACTAAGAAGTACTTATTATAACTTCTATTACTAATTAATAAAATAGTGAAGAATACTAGGTAGAGAGTATTTTAAGCTAGGAGTACTCTATATACTACTTATAAGAGAGATATAAGTATTAGGAGGAATTAATTAAAGATCTACTTATTAGATACTTAAAGCTTCTTTAAATACCTATTTTTAGAGGGCTTTTTACAATGATAAGTAATAGAGTAAATTAGGATATAAATAAAGGTTTTGAGAGGTAATATACATATTATAATTAAGAGAAAGATTAGCGCTAATAATAAAGTAAACTAATACTTATTATTTTAAAGTAGGTATGTTATAAGCCTCTTAAATTATAATTACAATATAAATACTAGTAAACGTATAAGTATTATATTTTCTCCATTCTTATATATGTAATAATAGACTTTTAAGTTAAGATATTATTATATAATACTTATATTAAAGTTTTGAATTACTAAAATAAGTAAAGGACTATTAATAATATTTATAGAGTAATCTACGTCTCTTAAGATTAGATTATAACCCTAGTAGAATAACGCCTAATAGGGAGTCCTATAAGGGAGAGTTTAAAATAATTTAGCTATTTGTTTTCTCTTTAATTTATTAACTATTAACTATAGAGTATATCTAGCTTTCGCAGCACCTTGCTAGAAGGTCGACCTTTAAGGGTAAGGAGTTATCTCGCGTAATAGCTTTTACCTTATTAGAAGGTTTAGCGAGGGTATTATTATAAGAGCCTTAGTAGCCTATTTAGCTCTAATATAATTAGCCCTAGTATAGTATATTTCTAACTTTATAATATTTAGAGGGTTTATTTCTAAGTAGGAATATATAGGGTTCTTATATTATTTTCCTTAACTAATAGAGAGTATAAGTTAAAATACTTATATAGTAATTCCCAAATTATACCTACAAACTAGGTGAATTTATTATAGTCCTTTTGCAAAGGGGCTATAGTGTAACTCCGAACCTAATAGAATATATCTCTTAAGTAGAACTTATTTAAGATATTATAATAGGGATTTCTAGAATATAAAAAGAAGTTAAGTAGTTTCAAGAATAGAAGTAATAATTTAGAATTATAATTATAAGTTAATAAGAGGGGACAAAACTAGGGAGCGCTAGCTATAGCTGGCTCTAAGGAGAGACCTTCTATTAGTAAGGTTATGCTATAAATAGAATAAGTTTAATTAGTAATACTATATAATCTATTCTCTATATTTTAATATTCTAAGGCTAATTATAGCGTCGAGGGATGTATAAGGGCTTAATATTTACTTAAACAAGTGAGTTTTATATTAGGCTTTATAATATAATTAAGTACTAGATACTAAATGTTATATAAAGGAATAGGATACGAAAGAGAGGTCTATAGAGAAAATATAGCTAATGTAGATAGAATAAGATATAAGCGCTCGTAGCGCGTTTTTAGTATATATTATTAGGTAAAGGTATTAAGGGGTATAGGGGGGGAAGATAATATAATATAGCTATAGAGCTTTAGAAACTCTTATATGTATAATTAGAGCATAATTCGCAAGAAGTATAGTCTTAAGCTTTATAAGCGCCATAGTTAGGCTAAGATAGATACTAAGCGTAACTACATAGGTTATAGATCTAGTCCTCGTTATATAGTAGTCTCCTCTTAACGCGTAGTCTGTTATATACCTCCCGCTCTTATTAGAGGTATATATACTAATAGAGATAATAAGGGATAGGAGGTAACTATACTATAGGCTATATTAATAAGTAGCCTTTTATTTTTATAGCTTATATACTCCTTAAAATCTATAGGTGCCTTATAAAGAAGATAAGTAAGTAGGTCCTCTATAGCTTAAAAGTAGTCCTTAATAATAAGAGCTAGCTTATATACTACTTATAATCTATAGGTACCTTATAAAGAAGATAAGTAAGTAGGTCTTATAAAGCTTAAAGGTAGTTCTTAATAATAAGGGCTTTATATTATACTTTAACGCCTTATATACTAAGTCTAATTATAGCTAACTCTATTTAAACTTAATAACGGTATAAATATATTAGTAAGTACTTATTATATACTTAAGGAACTATATCTTCTTATTAGGATTTATAGCGAGAATAATTACTAGATATGCGAATAATATAATAGTCTCCTTATATAGTAGTCTCCTCTTAATATATAGTCTTTTATATACCTCTTACTCTTATTAGAGCTATATATACTAAGATAGATAATAAAGAATAGAAGGTAAGTATACTATAAGCTATACTAAGGAGTAGCTATTTATTTTTATAGCTTATATACTACTTAAGATCTATAGGTATTTTATAAAGAAGATAAATAAGGAGGTCCCATAAAGCTTAAAAGTAGTTCTTAATAACTACCTTATATTATATTGTAAAGTTTTATTTACTAAGTCTCGTTATAGCTAACTCTATTTAACCTTAATAAGGGTATAAGTATGCTACTAAGTACTTATTCCTATAAGCTACTAGCTCCCGCTCTTATTAGAGGTATATATATTAATAGAGATAATAAAGGATACGAGGTAAGTATATTATAAGCTATATCAATAAGTAGCTTTTTATTTTTATAGCTTATATATTACTTAGAATCTATAGGTATCTTATAAAGAAGTAGCGCTAGTAAGCTATATCTACTTTATAAGAGATTATATTATATATAATAATAATAATATAGGAGCTATATAATAGAGGTTAATTACGTAAAACAGTATATCATAGTATTATTAGTACTATCTATACTATATAAAGAAACCTCTAGAAAGCTATAGAAACTTATTAAGTTTACTATCTCTAATAGAGTTAAAACTTAGATAGATTAAGGTTATAATTTTACCTAATAAAAGACCTAATAAGGAAAAAAGTAGGGTAGCTTAAAAGTAGCTTATATAAGTATCGAAGGCTCTAGAAACTAAGGCTTAAGTATAAGTAACTAGCCTATCCCGCTAGAATACTCTCTCTCTCTCTTACTCTCTTATTTAGAGGCTTTAATACTAAGTTATTTATACCTATTATTTTCCCTTTAAGCTATTAATTATATAACTTAATCTAAGAGGTTATAAGCATAGCTTACTAAGCTAAGATAACGCCGAATAACTATAAAGAAACGCTAAAAGCTCGATTCGAACCTCGAACCTCGAACTTTAAGCCCTTTAACTAATACTAATACTTTAACCGCTATACTATACGACCTACTAACGATAACTACGACTATAATAGACGCTAAATCCAATATCCCTAAGCTTAAAGGAGCCTCGAACTATACTATTAAGGCTTTAAGAGTTAAGGCTATTCTAGCTAGTAAGGAAATAATATTTGTAAGAATACCGAAGGTATATCTAAAAAATTCTATAATAATCTTATAAGGTTTATATAAACCTTAATAAGTAACTATAGTATATATAGTTATATACCTATATAATATCTCTTTAATAATCCTTTAATAACTATAAAACATAAATAATAACTATAAAAGTATTTCCTTCATAGAATAAATACTTTAAAAGTCTATATAAATTCTAATAATAGGAATAACCTTATATATATATATATATATTTATAATCCTTAGCTTTGTAGCTATAGATATATAGAAATTGCGCACGGACTACATAGTGATCTAAGCGCGATTTCTGCTTAATAAGCTACTGCTTTGTAGTTACGTTTTAGAATATCTTACCCCTCACTTCGTGAGGGCAGGATTTATAACTTAGAAATAATATTAATAATACTATTAATATTTAACGATCTCTTTATTAATTAACTCCAGGAAAAACACCTCCTTATGCTTAAATTTATTAGCTTTTATTACTATATTACTAGGCCTATTAATATCTAATATTTAGGCTGTTTTACTACCCCTTTTGCTACTTATATACCTATTCTTATAGGTTATGAGCCTAGCTTAAACCTTTTCTATTAAGCTCGGAATTACGCCGCAGCCCCTTTGCAAAAAGACTATAACAAATTCACCTAGTTCGCAGGCATAATTCGGGAAATACTATATAGGTATTTTAACCTATACCCTCTACTAGTTAAGGAAAACAATATAGGAACTCTATACGTTCCTACTACTCGCAAGCAAACCCTCGCATAAAGTCGGACGCGCGCCGCACCGGGGCCGATTAGAAGGTCTGTTGCACTTAAGCAGGTAAAATCACTATGCAGTGGCCAGAGGCCGCTAAACCTTTTCTATAACCTTACGCCGAACTAGAAATACTAGCTAGACTAGTTTGCTGGTTAAAAGATCGAAGCCTCCTACGAGAAGCTATTCAGAACCTATATCAATTCGATTATACTACTATCGATACCTCTATTACTACGAAACGAGATAATATTATAGCAAAACTATTCGACCTTGCTCCCCTTTATTATATCTTCGAGTTATCCCTAAGCCTATATAAGTCTTGGTTTATCTATATTCACACCGCTATTCGAACGAGGCCTAATATAGGCTATATACCATTAGTTATCCCAACTATTAAAGGGTCTACTACTACTCAACATTTACTTAAAGACCCTAAAAGAGGAATAAAAGAGGAGGAATAATAACGAGTTAAACCTATAACCTCTAGGTTTAACTATATATATATATATAATAATAAAGCTATAGTTAATACTACTAAGCTATATAACTATCTTATCTTACTATTATAATCTCTATACTATATTGGAGCTTATATATTATACTCCTAAAGTTATTATAATGTCTGATTTAAAAGTATAGCTTCCTAAGCTTTCTAGATCTAATAACTATAAAGTCTAGTCTATATATATTAAGGCCCTACTTATTAGTAAAGATATAACTATAGACTTATCTAAGCCTATAGATAATAATAATATAGATCCGAAGAATAAGGCTCCTAGCTATATATAGCTATTTTGCAATAAAAAGGCTCCAGCATGGTGGAATAATAATAATAATAAAAACAACAAAAAACCTTCTACCTCTACTACTACTGAGGAAGTTAATACAGCTACCTCAAGGGTTATAGAAGAAGTAGAAGAAGAAAACAATACTTTAATAACCCCCTATATATCTATTGATTAAAACGAAGATCCTATGGATCTTAACGACTCTGATGAAAATCAGGAGTTTGAAAACGTAAATATATCCTATTATAATCCTTATAATAATAATATAAATAATATAAATATTAATATAACCTTAGGTACTTTGATTCAACAGAGTATTGTAACTAAGGAGAAGTACTTGGGATCAAGGCGTTATAACTAAATTGATACTATATTTTATATCGATACTGCTACTACTATCTATGTAGTTAAAACTCACACTCTTTTATATAATAAAAAGTCTATAAATACCTCTACAAAGTGGGACAAAGCTAATCAGCTTACTACTACTATAAGGGGAGATTTAAATATTTTCCCTAATAATAATAAAATAATATTAAAAGACGTCTATTATATACCTGAACTAGGTATTAATTTACTTAGTTAAAGTCGACTTGATAATATAGGTATAGCTTCTATTATATAGCAGAAACCTATTTTTTATAATATATATAATAACTGTACTATAGCTACGGGCTATAAGTCTAATAACCTCTATCTCTTTAAAATACCCTTGAATCAGGATTATAAAGCCCCCTTAAAGAGGAATAATAATAATAATAATAATAACCTACTCTATACGCAATCTATAACTAATAATAATAACAAAGATCTATATAAACTATAGCATAACCGTCTAGGTTATATAAGCTATAAATATCTTAAAGACCTTTTAGATAATACTGAAATAAATAATAACCTTATAAATAATAATAATAATAAGGCTATAAATATAACAAATCTTCTACCTTATGAAGCCTGCCTTAAGGGCAAGTTTATTACTAAGGTCAATAAGGAATCAATATATAATAAAGATCTAGATTATCTAGATTATATAGCCTTAGATCTTTGTGGACCTATAAGTCCTGAAACCTATAATTACTATAGGTGGTTTATAATATTTATTGATAAATATTCCCGCTTTGCGTGGGGAAAACTGTTAAGATATAAGACTGCAGAGTCTATTAAGGCTGAAGTTAATAATAATATTAATAATAAGCGTATAAGAGAATTTAATACGGATAGTGGACTAGAATTCACTAATAAACGTATTAAAAATATATATATAAATAGTGGTATTATCTATAATATTAGACCTCCTTATACCTATAAACTAAACGGATTAATAGAGCGTATTATACGCACTATTATTAATAAAACTAGGGCTATTTTATATAACTCTAGTCTACCCTTAAACCTATGGGGTGAAGTAGTTATTGCTTCTATATATCTATATAATAGATCCCCTTATAAGGCTATTTAATATAAAACTCCCTATGAATTAAAGAATAAACGAAAGCCTAATATAAATAATATAAGGGTATAGGGTAGTTTATGCTACTATAAAAATTATAATCCGTTAATAAAGAAGCCTAACCCTAGAGCTTTAAAGGGAGCTATTATTAGTTATAGCTCTAACGGTTATAAGGTCTATAATATTAGTAATAAAAAGGTGCAATGGTTGAGAGACGTTGTTATATTAGAAAACACCTTTATTACTCAATAGAAAGAGTTACCTATATATATTAAATCCTAATTCGATAATAATACTACTGAAAGTAGTAATAATAATAATAATAACAATACTAAGATGTCTCCCCTATATCCTAGCAATAACTCTCAACCGAATCCAACTATTGAGGCTGGTATCAATAAAGACAATAATAAAAATAATAAAAATAATAACAATAAAATTCAGGATATAAATAATAATAATAATAATAATAATAATAATAATAATAATAATAATAATAATAATAATAATAATAATAATAATAATAATAATAATAATAATAATAATAACAATACTAATATAACCAATAATAATACTAGTAATAACTAGTTGTCTGACGTTCGAGAGGACAACTATATATTGCTATCTAGACACGCTTTGGGTAGTAATTCGGAGAGTACTACTATTAATAATAATATTGCCGACTACCTTTCCTAACCATAGCCGCACTTATATATACCCGTTATACTAGATAGCCTCACGATCTTTAACTTTATATCGATAATAACGTGGTTTTTAATTATTTAAACTACGGAACTATCGACTTTGCCTCTTATATACTACCCGCGCTGCTATTAAATACCGCCTCTATTACCGCTTTATCCGCTAGAAGTTATTACTATCTTTACTATACTATCGTTAGCAACGCTCTCTCTATATTATAGTTAGTATAAGCTATACTTACTAACGTTCCCCTAATAGGCCTAGGCTGCCCAGGCTACCTCTACCTTAGTAATATAGAGGACCTACTCGAAGAAGGGCTACTCTATAAGGTATATAATAACCTACTAAACTTCTACTACTAAGTTTACTTACTTAGTTTTAATACTATTATACCTTATAGAGTCCCCTATAGGGGTATTAAGGTAAGCCCTCTTAAGGGCTATATTAATAATATACTCTCTATATATAGCGGAGTAGTTAATAAAGGAGTAGGTTTTATAAATTATATTAAGGCTAAACTCTCTAGTAACCCCCTCTATATTATTTATACTAAAGAGCGTGCCTTACTTAGGCTTAGTATATTTATATATAGGGTCTAGTACTAATATAGTTAAGGATTTATTATAAGTTAAATAAGGAAGAGGAAGAGGTATAAGGCCCTACTTATAGAGCTTCTTATACTTCTAGCTATAGGAACCTCTTAGGAAAGACCTCTTTAGTTAAGGAGTTACTTCTTATATAGTAGCGTTTACTTTTAATACCTTACTAGAAGGTCGACCTTTTAGGTTAAGGAGTTATCTTATATAGTAGCTTTTATCTTTAGTACCTTACTAGAAGGCTAACCTTTTAGGTTAAGGAGTTATTTTATATAGTAGCTTTTACCTTTAGTACCTTACTAGAAGGTCGACCTTTTAGGTTAAGAAGTTATCTCTACCTTGCTAGAAGGTTTAGCGAGGGCGTTTCTAGGCCACGAGAGCCTTAGTAGCCCGTTTAGCTCTAATATAATTAGCCCTAGTGCGGCGCGCGTCCGACTTTATATAGTAAAATTTAGAGGGTTTACTTGCGAGTAGTAAGAATATATAGGGTTCCTATATTATTTTTCTTAACTAGTAGAGGGTATAGGTTAAAATACCTATATAGTATTTCCCGAATTATACTTGCGAACTAGGTGAATTTATTATAGTCTTTTTACGAAGGGGCTGCGGCGTAATTCCGAACTTAATATTATTTTCCTTAACTAGTAGAGGGTATAAGTTAAAATACTTATATAGTATTTCCTAAATTATACTTGCAAACTAGGTGAATTCATTATAATCTTTTTATAAAGGGGCTGCGGCGTAATTCCGAACTTAATAAATAATAAATAATAACTAGACTTTTCTAATAAAGGTTTTTCTAATATAAATATCTACTATAAAACTAGTTTTTCCCTATATAGTTTTCTAGTATAACAATCCCTATATATAAATCCCTGAAGAAGTAAGCTATATATATATATATATATATACCTTAAGGGGGGATATAAGAGACTAGGGAGCGCTAGCCATGGCTAGCTCTAAGGAGAATACTTTTATTAGTGAGGTTATGCTATAGATAGAATAAATCTAATTAGTAATATTATATATTCTATTCTCTATACTAGGGAGCGCTAGCTAGTAGCTCTTCTAATAGGATATTAACTATAATATCTAATATTTAATATAAGTAAATAGTATAATAGTCTCCTTATATAATAATCTCCTCTTAATATATAGTCTTTTATATACCTCCTTCTCTTACTAGAGGTATATATACTAATAGAAATAATAAGGGATAAGAAGTAAGTATATTATAAGTTATAATAAGGAGTAGCTATTTAGTTTTATAGCTTATATATTACTTAAAATCTCTATATACCTTATAAAAAAGATAAGTAAGGAGATCCTTTAAAGGTTAAAGGTAGTCCTTAATAACTACTTTATATTATATTTTAAAGTTTTATCTACTAAGTCTAGTTATAGCTAACTCTATCTAACCTTCAGAAGGGTATAAATATACTAATAAGTGCCTATTCCTACTAGCTACTAGCTCCTACTCTTATTAGAGATATATATACTAATAGAGATAATAAGGGATAAGAAGTAAGTATATTATAAGCTATACTAATAAATAGACTTTTATTTTTATAGCTTATATATTACTTAGAATATAAAGGTATTTTATGAAGAAGTAGTACTAGCGAGCTATATTTAAAGAAATAGACTTTTTTATTAGGACTTGAAGCGGGGATAATTAGTAGATAAGCGAATAGTATAGTAATCTCTTTATATGGTACTCTCTTCTTAATATATAGACTTTTATATACCTCCCGCTCTTATTAGAGCTATATATATTAAAAGAGATAAAGAGGGATAGGAGATAAGTATATTATAGGCTATACTAATAAGTAGCCTTTTATTTTTATAGCTTATATACTACTTAGAATCTATAGGTGCCTTATAGAAAAGTAGTATTAATAAGCTATTTCTACTTAAGCTATATATCTCTAGAGATAACTTTTAGCTCTAACTTAATAATCAGAGCCTGCTTATATATTATTTAAAATCTATACGTATTTTATAAAAAGGATAAGTAAATAGATCTTAGAAAGCTTAAAAGTAGTTTATAATAATAAGAGCCACGCGCTATATTCTAAGGTTTTATTTACTAAGTCTAGTTATAGCTAACTCTATTTAATAGTAATAAGGGTATAAGTATACTAATAAGTACTTATTATATATTTAAAGAAGTAGATCTCCTAACTAGGATTTATAATAGGGATAATTAGTAGATAGGTAAATAATATAGTAAACTTATTATATAATACTCTCCTCTTAATATATAGTTTTTTATATACCTCTTACTCTTGTTAGAGCTATATATATGACGAGAGATAAAAAGAGATAGGAGGTGAGTATACTATAAGTTATATTAATAAGTAACCTTTTACTTTTATAGCTTATATATTACTTAGAATCTATAAGTATCTTATAAAGAGATAGTATTAGTACTAATTACTAGCTAGAGCCTTATTATATATATAGAGAGCCTATTAATAAAGAGCTAATAAGAGCTAGGAGATAGAAAAGAGCTATATAGACCTATATTTATCTAGACTTAGGATAAACTAGCTTAATTCTTTAAAAAACTAATTAGATTTAAGCTTTTACTATATAGGGGTTAATAATAATAAGAGAGGCTTTTTTTTTCTTAGGCAGGCCTAGCTTCCTAAGAGGTAAAGATTAACCTTCCTAATAGAAGGCATTATTATACGCTAAGTAGTATCTAATAGCTTTAACGTATTTAATCCAAAAGGGCTTATATTATTAGGGTCTAACCTAAGAGAACGTATTATTATTAATAATATATTAAGTAAAGAATATAGAAAGGAAGAGAATTTATGAATTATTATAGAGTAAATATAAATATGAAATAAGGTATAATTATATAAGTAATTAATCTAGGGTTTAAATCTTATTAGATCTAAATCCCCTATTTTATTTCTACTTCTACTTATATTTATTGTTTAATACCTTAGTTACTAATTAGCCTTATATCTAAGGGGAGCTCTCTATAAAGAGCGGGGAGCTTTTTATTATCAATTTAGACCCCCTTATTAAAAGCGGAATATAATTAAAATAAGCCTTAAATATAGCTAGTTAAAGACATTTTAAGAAATCTATAATAGAGTACTAGTTATATAATATACATTACTTAAGCTAATTTACATCTTAATATTTAAGATAAGATCGAATTACTCCCCTTTAAATATCATATAACTAACTTCGCTTGAAGAATAGATATTAGTTAATTATTATAGGTTTGAGGGATATAGTAGCTAAGAATAGCTTAAAAAGGCAAATTTGAATTATAAAATAATAGACGGTTTATAAAGAGAGACCTAATAATAAGTAATATAATTATTTTCTTAAGCTATTACTAAGAAATATCATAACTATATAGTATAAGATTTAGAAATACTAAGAAATAAGTAATTTGTTAATCCTATAAAGTAAGTTTATAAGATTACTTTAAGAAGTAATATATAGTCTTCCTCTTAAGAACTACTACTAATGTTAATCCTAATTATACGCTATAGAGGCTCTCTATAAGATTAGTGAGTAATTCCTTATTAATGTATTTAAAAGTAAGAGATACTTTAATTTCTTTATTATAGGACTTTATTAATATTAGTAGATATCAATCTCTATTTTAGTTATATTACGTATATAGCCTTATAAAAAGGGATAGAAATTTAGTAAGGCAATTAATAGAAAATAGTAATATAGACTACTAGATTAATTTAGTTGATTTAGATTACTTTAAACAATTACTATAATAACTACTTACTTCTTATTTTATATTTTACTACTAATTCTTAAATCTAAATAAAGCTCTACTATTTAGAGCAGAAGCTAATAGGTAAGCTCCTAAGCTATTTTACTAACCTATAGCTAGTTATAGGGGGTATTATTTTATATAGACTTAAGCTTAAGAAAGAAGGAGATTAGCTATTAAGCTCGGAATTACGCTGCAGCCCCTTCGCAAAAAGACTATAATAAATTCACCTAGTTTATAGGTATAATTCAGGAAATACTATATAGGTATTTTAACCTATACCCTCTATTAATTAAGGAAAATAATATAAGAACCCTATACGTTCCTACTACTTATAAGCAAACCCTCTAAATATTACAAAGTCGGATGCGCGCCATACTAGGGCTAATTATATTAGAGCTAAATAGGCTACTAAGGCTCTTATAATACTACCCTCGCTAAACCTTCTAATAAGGTACTATAAAAGCTATATAAAATAACTCCTTAACTTAAAAGGTTAACCTTCTAATAAACTATCATAAATATTATTATATAAGAGATAACTTCTTAACTAAAGAGATCTTTCCTAAGAGGTTCTTATAGCTAGAAGTATAAGAAGCTCTATTACTATAATTAGAGCCTTATACCTCTTCCTCTTCCTTATCCTTACCCCTATAACCTATAATAAATCCTTAGCTATATTAATACTAAACCTTATATATAAAAACGCTAAGCCTGCGCGAGGTATACCCTTTAATATTAATAATATAAAAGAGCTTACTAGAGAGTTTAGTATTAATATAATCAATAAAACCCGCTCCTTAATTAACTACTTTATTATATATAGAGAGTATATTATTAATATAGCCCTTAAGAGGGCTCTTATTAATACCCCTAGAGGGGATACTTATAATTATATTATAGCTAAGTAAATAAACTTAGCCTTAGAAGCTAGGTAAGTTATTATATACCTTATAGAGTAGCCCTTCTTTAATTAGGTCCTCTATACTATTAACCCAGAGGTAGACTAGGCCCCTTAGGGACTAGTAAGTATAGCTTATACTAACTAATAGAGAGAGTATTACTAATAATAGCATAGCTATAAAGGCGTTAGCTAACCCGATTAAATAAGAGGACTACTAGCGGATAAAGTAGTAATAGAGGCGGTATTTAATAGTAGTATAGGTAGTATACGAGAGGATCAGTCGATAGTTTCGTAGTTTAAATAATTAAAAACTAAGTTGTTATTAATATAAAGTTAAAGATCGTGAGGCTATTTAGTATAACGGGTATATATAAGTATAGCTATAGTTAGGAAAGGTAGTTAGTAATTATAATCACGTGACCGAAGGCTATATATATTATTAGGAGGCGCGGAGTTAGAAGGTCTATTACACTGAAGTAGGTAAAATCACTATGCAGTGGCTAGAGGCCGGAGACTAGCTATAGAATAGTAGAGAATAAACTATCTCTTTTAAATAAAGAGTTAACTACTTAATTAAAAGTAGTAAACTTATCCTAAAGCTAGAATAGACATATAAGCTCTTAAATACCTCTCTTAACTACCTAACTAATAATTCTAGGAAATATAGCCTTAACTAATAGCTTAAAAGTAGGGCTATAGTAGCGCTTAATTATAATCCATAATATACTATATATCTCAAGGTTAAAATAGTATACTATAGTAAAATTACTATTTTAATTAGTATAATAATAAAACATTACTATAATGATATATTACCTATATCTCAATCTTCTTAATAGAAGAGTTAGGAATTAAGTATTTTAAAAAGGCGCTTAAGCTATTAGTATTTAGCGGGAGTAGACTAAGGGAGTACCTCCTCCTTAGTAGAAATATTACTAGCTACTAGATAAATATAGCCTAATTAAATTAAGCTATAGTTATTTATAATAGCTATAGTAAAGGTAGTATAGCTTAAAAGACGCTTAAGCTTAATATAGAGTCTCTTAAGTATAACTTCCTAATTATTATAGAAGAAGTAGTAATCTTAGATATAGTTTTCCTATATTTATTATTATTATTAATAATTATAGTAATTATTTATAGTAGTTTACTTACCTAAATAAGCTTATCAATAATTATACTAGATTACCTAGTAAAATGAATAGTAGTTATTTTATTATTATTCCTTATATTAAAATTAAGTAACCTCTTAATATTATTTAGATTTATTTAGGTATCCTTATTAATATTATTAATAAGCATATCTTCTCAAGCCTTATCTCTATCTTTAGCTATAATATTATAGTAGCTAGAGGAAGCTATACTAGCTATTCTAGTAAGAAGCTAGCTTAAGTACGTTCCCTAAAATATACTATAGAAATATTAATATTAACATAATTAATAAATTAAAATACTTATTGGTAGGCCTTAATTTATTAGATCTCTTAAGCTTCTAGTTTAACATATTTAGTTATAAAACTATTAGGTTACTTATTTAAAGCTTTCAAGGCTTTAGGTTTATAAGGCTCCTATTACTTAAGAGCCTTCTTAGCGTAATTGACTTTCTTTTAGGCCTTATTTATATTATTAGTTCGCTAGCGAGACTTCTTAATATTAGTATTCTTAGAATAATTTAAGGCTATATTTTCTTTTACCCCTATATTAAACCTGAGTAATTAGCTTATAGTGGATTAATATAGAGAGTTATTATGAAGATAAGTAGAATGTATTAGAATTATATCCTAAGAATATCGTATAAGGTAACTTACTAAATAACTAAGAATAGCCTCTGGCTACTATATAGTGATCTTACCTGCTTAAGTATAATAGACCTTGTAAGAATAGGTATATAGGTAGCTAAAGGGGCGGTAAAACAGCCTGAATAATAGATATTAATAGGCTGAGTAATATGGTGATGAAAGCTGATAAATTTGAGCATAAGGAGGTATTTTTCCTGGA
>JAVHLU010001543.1:0-28741 GCA_036785755.1 Colletotrichum ledebouriae
TCTATACTAAATAGCTCTCTATTAAAGCTATTAAATAGTAGTAATTAATACTATAACCTAGGAAGGGTTATTATCCTTAATATAAGATCCTATAACTAGGTTCTAAAGGTCCTTATTAGGATCTTAACGAGACTTTAGGTTTATAAATCCGAACTAGTATAGAAGTCTCTCCTTAGCTTCCTTCTAGGTCTTTGCTTTACTAATATAAGATTTTACTACGTCTTAATAGTCGCTAGAGCTATATATATAGACCTCGTTCTTTATATCTTTATTAGCCTTATAATAAAGCTTTAAAAGGCTCTTATAATTAGTAATAAAGTCGGAGATATTAGTACTTATAAACTTAGGCGCTCCTATTAAATAGGGAGTTATTACTATAATAATAGGACGTCTTATAAGGAGATCTATAAGGGCTATAATATCCCGATTAGTATAGCTTCCTTTAGGGGAATATAGAGTACTTAAGGGTATTACTCCTATCCTAGAAGTAGGATTTATAGACCTATTTATATTATTATTAGAGGTTAGCTACCCTATAGCACGAGGTTATATCTTACTAAATAAAGCTCTTATAAATCTCTCTTTAGGCTATTTCCCCTTATTAGAAGAGGATCTAGTATCTAAGTTAGCTAAGGAAGAAGAAGATATAATACTCGTAGGTCTATAAATATTAAAGTTAATATTATATAGTTAAAATAATAAAGTATTATAATCGACGGAGTAAAGTTATTATTATAATATCTTCTAAATAGAAAGATAAAGTAGGTAGGTATAACTTTCTTTAAATAAAATAAAAAAGGAAATAGTATAAACTAAATAACTAAATAAATATAGGAAAGGTTTAGTAACCTTGATCTTATTACTCTAGGCTTTTATAAATCTACTTTAAGTCTTATTACTCGATATAGAAGGGTCTTCCTAATAACGCTCTTATCTTAGAAGAATTTATAGCTTCTCTATATTAATATCTCTCTTAAGTTAGCATATTACTCTTAGTACTTAGGGCTATAATAATAAGGGGTTCGTTAGTCTCTAGTTACTAATCTAGTTAATCTCGCTATACTTATTAGCTTAGTAAGACTACTAATCTCTATATTAGTATTATATATAGCTATCTTAGCTATATCCGCTATAACTTATTAGTTAAATAATAGCGGTTTAGATAATATATAAGGGGGTAAGGAAAGGGATATACTCGCTAGAACCTACTAATAGTATATAAGAAAAAAAAGAGAAAGGGAGGATTTCAGGGTCTATATTATTCTTACTTTAATTCTATAAGAAAGTATAGCTATTACTTTTCCTATAGAACTAAAGTAGGTCTATAAATATCTTCCTCTGTTTAAACTATGTTTTTATCGTTATTTATATCGTCGTTATTTATTACTTATAAATTTCTTAAGTTATTATTATATTTAAAGTAGATTAATTATATATATATATATATTAATAGCGGGGACGTATAGATATAGCGAAGGCACCTAACTCTCTAAGAAGCCTATAAAAGCTATTAAAAAGAGTAAAAAGAATCCGCCTCTAGGTATTATTAGAAAGGGCTAGAACTAATAGGAACTAGAAAGATAATAAATAATATAGCTCTACTTATAAATAGGTAAGAATATTAGAAGTAAGCTTAAAAGATATATAGAGTAATTTATAGATCTAATTAAAAGAGATCGTCTCTATTAGGTACCCCTTTGCTAAGAAATCGCTAAAAAACGAGGTATTAGGTTATTTAAGTACTAGTAGATAATAATCCTAATACTCTCCTCCCTTCTACTATACTCCTCTCCTCTACGCTTTACTCTATAGTCTCCCTATAATAGGTCTATGCGCTAAGGGAGTTTTCGAAAAGTTGCGTAGCTAAGTCTATCCTATCCTATCCTAATACTTATTAGAAAATTTATAGGAGGGCTGCCTCTACTTAATGTTTTTAGTTAAAAATAGGACGAGGTCTCCTATAGAGAAAATAATAGGGGTCCTCCTCTAGTTATAGAACTTATTATATATCTCGTTAAACTTATTTAGTAGTTTAGTAATAGCTAACCTCTTAGTAAGTAGGCTATAAACTCTATTATATATTACTAGGACTAAGACCTTTAGCTAGGGTTTAATATTATTAGGTCCCTGTAGAGAATATCCTATTAGTAGCTTAGTAGGTAAAGTCTTAGTAGCCTTATAGTAGGAGTTGTTATAAATAAATTAAGCTAGATTAATCAAAGTTATCTAGTTATCCTACTTAATATTATAGAAAGTCTATAAAAAGTACTTAATACTCTAATTCTAGCGTTCTATTTAGCTATTTATTTAAGGGTAGAAAGTAGTACTAATTTTCCTCTTAATAACTAGTAAGTAGTATACTTTAGACAGAATCTACTAGTAAAGAGTAATCCCTAATTAGATATAATAGCTTCTAGGAGTTTAAATATAAGAAAGATATATTTAGTTAGTAGTATAGCTAACTTATTAGCTATAAGTAACTCCCTAGTAAGGATATATAGGGAGTATTTTATAAATCGATTAATAATAATAAGAATATTATTATAAGGTTTATTTCTTATTCTAAGTAATAGTAGTAATTTAGTAATAAAGTTAATTAATATTTATTAAAAGGGCCTAGTAAGTATTAATAGGGGTATAAATTTACTATATAAGAGGTAATATCTTAGTTTTATATACTAGTATATTATATATATCTTAATATATTCTATTATATCGCTCTTCTATTTATTCTAAAAAAATAATTTTCTAATCCTCTTTAATATCTTAGTAACCCCTTAATAACCTCTAGATAATTTATTATAAAATACTCTAAGGATTCTATTCTAAAGCAAGTAGTTATTAGAGATATATAAGCCCTCTTAATATCTTAGGGTACTAAAGTTATCTAATAACTACCTTATCCCTTATTATTTCTATTTATTATTAATGTAAAGTAGATATTTCTATTAGGCTCTCTTAACCTACTCTTAGAGCAAGGGTATAAGTTATTCTAGAATTATATTTAACTACTAAGAACTATATTACTACCTAGTACTTACCCTCTAAATAATAGCTCTATAAAAATATTATAGAAAATCTTATAGAAGTAAGTCCCTAGCTTTATAGATTTCTATATCCCCTAGGGTATAGTTAGGTCATTATAAGAGGCTATTAGCTAGGTTATAATAACCTAGCTTATATTTAATCTTAAAGTTAAATATTAATAAGTCCTATAATAGTTAAGCCTAGTAGCTACTAAGCGTCTTCTTATTAGTAAGGTACTAGTAACCTAGGTAGTTAGTAATAAATTAGATATAATACTAAGAGTAAAGTAAGTAGTATTACTACCTCGCTACTACCTCCCTAATATCTAGTAGCTCTACTTCTAGTATATTATATTATAATTATACGCCTTTAAGCTTCTATAATATAAACGCTACTAGTCTCTATATATCTCCCTCTAGCTAGCTTAGTATTACACCTATTATAAAATCTAATATATTAGTTTTAATTTAAATTAGGAGCATAGATTTAAAGTAGTATAAAATAGGTACCTCTATAAATAAAGCGCAGAGCTAATAGAAAGTAACTAATACCTCCCTAGTTATTACTATCTACCCCTTAGCTATATTAAGAAGTTAGGTAGTAAAGGGGCTATAGATCTTTAAGTAATTCTTAATAAATCTCCTATAGAAGCTTATAAATCCTAGAAACTATTAAATCTTTTATATTATAATAAGTACTAGCTACTTAGCGATTACCTAAACCCTCTCATATTCTATAATAATCCTATCTACTAAGACTATAAACCTAAGGAAGTTAATCTCTTCCTTATAGAATCTATACTTATTAGGGTTTATATAGAGGCTATTAGCTTCTAACTAGGTAAGTACTTATCTTATTACCTCTATATGAAAGTTTATATTATTAGTAAATATTAAGATATTATCTAAATATATAATATAAATAATATTAACTAGGCTTAAAAGTAACTTATTAATAAATATCTTGAAGGTAGTAGGTATATTAATAAGCCTAAATAGTATAATATAGTATTTATAATAGCTATATCATATATAGAATATAGTCTTCTACTTATCTCCCTCTCTAATCCTTACCTAGTAGTAAGTATCTTTAAGACTAAGTTTTATAAAGTACTTTACTTAGGATAGTTAGTTAAGGATTTTATTAATTAGAGGGAGAGGGGTATAGTTCTTAGTAATTACCTAGTTAGATCCCTAGTAATCTATATATAATCTTAACTTACCTCCTTTCTTTAGGATAAATAGAATTAGTACCCTTATTAGACTTATTAATAGATAAATCTACCCCTTTTATAGGGCCTTATAGATATAATCCCTTAACTCCTCTAACTCCTTCTTAGCTAATAAATAGATAGGTCTAAATAGGGGCTTAGTTCTAGGCTCTAGGCTAATTAAATAGCTCCTAGTAGTCCTAAATTCTAATATAATCCCTATTAAGTTAATATTAAATACTTTCTTAAAGTCTTAATATTCTAAGGGGATATTTATTCTAACCTTAGGCTCCTTAGTATCCCCTAGTTAACTAGTAGTTAATATCTAATTAACTTATAATACTCTTATAAGTATTACTCTTGCTTTATTTTTAATATATCCAAGCTCTTTCTTAGTTATAATAAGGTAAATACTCTTCTTATATAAGGGAAAAGTCTAGCCTAACTCCTTATAATTAAGATTAGAATACTCTACTATATACTAAGGGATCCCTAGGCTAGCGTTATAATTATTACTATTACTAATCTTAAAATCATATAAAGCTATCTACTAGATACCTTTACTATTAGTTATTTAAGTTACTAACTTCTATATATTATAGTTAGGTCCCTTAGATACTTATATTCCCCTAATAGGTTCTAACTTATTAGCCTCTAGTTAGGTATTAGTTATAATCCTCTAGTTTATGATATTCTTATTAGCTCTATAATTAATAAGCATAGTACTAGTCTTCTAGCTACTTATAACTTAAACCTATATTATTACTTTAATATAATATAACTAGTTACTATCCTACTAAACTATATATATTACTACCTAGTCCTCCTCAAGTTATTTACTGGGGTAAGGTTTCCTTTTATAATAGAGATAGCTATACTTCTTATAATATAAGCACCTTAGCGCGATATAGCCTTTTCTTCTATAATTATAATAGATAATTTCCTTCTTAGTAGCCTCTAATAGGTCCTTAGTATCCTCCTAGTAGTTATTAGTATTACTAGGGTTTATATAGGTCTACCCCCTAATAGCCTTAGTTTATCTCTCTAGGTTAGTAGTTTAGCCTTCTAGTTACTATCCTTTATTATTAATCCCCTAGTTACTTATTAGTACCTTATATATTTATATATTAACTATAAGTTTAGTATATCTGGCCTTTATATTAAGGTTAAGCTATAATTATAGTAATTTATTTACTATAATATAGTACTAGAGCTTAGGGTCTAGCCTAGCTACTATATTAGCTACCTAGATCTCCTCTAGTTACTAGTAGGGGCTCTCTATCTTAATCCCCTTATAGTAATTAATAAAGCTCTAGTATAACTATCCTAGTTACTAGTGAGCTTATTTGAGCTAGGTTTATATACTAAGGGTCCTAGACCCTATATTAGCTATACTATTAGCTAACTAATTCTTTATTACTACTTAGGTAACGTCTTTTACCTTATTACTATATTTAATAGAGAGGTATTAGGTCTATTACTTTACTATTTGTCCCTCTAAGTACCTAGTAGTAAATAGCACCCTTTTAAGGTCTAATATAATCTTATTTATTTTAAATTATATATTAAGGTTAAATAGAAACTAATTAAAGTTAGTCTAGGTTCTACTTTTATACTTAAGTATAGAGAGGTACTTTCCCTAAAGTTCTAATTAGTACTTCTCTATTTTATTACTAATAAGTACCTAGTAGGTAATAGGGTTACTTATTAGGGTTAATAGTATTATAGGCTATGCCCGGGTTAAGCCTACCTAGGCTTCTGCCCAGGTTTACCGCCTTAAGGAGCTACCTAGGGCCTATCCGGGGCCTACCTAGTTATTCCCTATAGACTAGCGAAATCTCTACTAGAGAGGAAAACTTCCCCTTTTCCTTTTTAACTTAAGTAATAATAATATAATAATAACCTCCTATTAAATAAACTTAGGTCTAACCCCTTATATATTTAAGCTTATTACTATAATAATAATAATAGGTCGAGCGCTACTCCCTACTAATTAGTAAGATAGTTAATAATAATATAGCTAAAACTCGAGATAAGCTATTATAAGCTAATTTAGTAGTAGTAATAGAGTCCCTCTAGTAATAGTTATAAGAGGTTAAGTAAGGGAATAGCTAGTATATAGCTATATAGACCCCTATAAGTACTACTAGTAAGGTACTAGTAATACTTAGTATAATATATTAAAAGCTACTACCCCTACCTCTAAATTTTCTAAGTAAGTAAAAGGAATATATTACCTAGGTATAATAAATAAGGTATAAGATTACTATAGATAAGGCGTTCTATACTATAGATATAGAGGTATAGTACCTTATTAACTCCTATTTAGATATTATAGCTTAGTAAGTAGTCTCTACTTTCTATAGAGCTAGGGGGGCTAAGGGAAAATATAACCCTAAGGACTTTATAGCTTACCTAGACTAGATATATAAGAACCTAAATATCTAGTTATAAGCTATAGCTTAATTATAAACCCTCTAATAGAAAGAGAATAAATTCCTAGTAACCTTCTTATTAAGATTTAAGTAAATACTAGCTAATATAAATAATATAAACTAGCTTAGTTAAGTCTAGATCTTATTTCTAGAGGCCTCCCTTACCCCTAGGCTAAGGGATTAGCTAATTACTATTAAATTACTAGCTAACTATAGTAGCTAGCTCTTAAAGGTCTAGAGTATTATATAGAAAGTAGAGCGCTAGAAGGTTATTAGTAACTACTTAGTAACTTACTAGAGACCTATTACTAAGGATACTAAGAGGGATACTTATATAACTAGAGCTATATATATCTTATAAGTTAAGGAAGCAAGGCGCTATAACTATTAAAACTCTAGGTTCTTTATAGGTATCTCCCTAGTATAATACTAATACCTTTAGAAGGGCACGAGGGACCCCTATACCTATTATACTTATAGAGCTAGAGGTTATATTACTTAGTACTACTCTAATAAAGAGGACTAGCTACCCAAGGTTATAAAAGGAAAAACCTTAAAGGAAAAACTAGTATATTATAAGGTTATAAATAACTACTAGGTAGTAACTAACTCCTTAAAAGAAAATAAGGAGTTAGGAAAAGACTAACTCTAGAGCGAAATTAAGCTCTAGAGCTTACTAAAAAGGGGATATTAAGTTAGGAAGAATATAAATAGGAATAACTAGCTAATAATAAGCTTATTATTATTTAAGTTAGAGTTTATAAAGGATATCTAGCTTATACCCTAGTAGATATTAGGAGTAATACTTATATAATAATTAACTTTTCCCTAGCTTAATACCTCTACTTTCTATATATTAAGAAGAAATACTAATCTATAAGAGGGTATTTACTTAGTAGACTATTACTAGGTAATATACTAGGTATAGTAGTATTTAACTTAGAAATAGGTAGTTATACCTAGCGTATCTTTATATATATAGTTAATAGCCTAGATTCTAATATCCTCTTAAGGCGCCCTTAGATAGAGCAGAGCTAGGTTATTTATAATACTATAGCTTACTAAGTATATTATAAGAGGGGATAGGTTAGGCTATACCTAATAGATTAAGAAGAAATACCCCTTATAAAAGAAATAAGGGCTATAAGGTTCTTTAATATACCCTTATTCTCTATAATTTACTAACGCCTAGTAAAATAATAGGGTAAGTACTAGGAGGGTATTATAAAGGTACTAATATAAGCTATTAGCTTAGCTAATATTAAGAAAGCCTTAAACCTAAAACTAAAAGAGAATTAATAATACTCCTTACTAAGCTAGGTCTTAAGGGAGGTTTCTAACCTATTTAACCCTAATAAGGCTTACCTATTACCCCCTAGGTACCTAGGGGTAAACTACTAGATTAACCTTATATTAGGACTAGATAGGAGGGAGCTATTACTCCCCTAGGGCCCTCTTTATAATATATTAAGGGCCTCTGGCCACTGCATAGTGATTTTACCTGCTCAAGTGCAACAGACCTTCTAACTCCGCGCCTCCTGATAATATATAGCCTTCGGTTACGTGATCCTTTCCTAACTATAGCCGTACTTATACGTGCCTATTACACTAAATAGCCTCACGATCTTTAACTTTATATTAATAATAACGTGGTTTTTAATTATTTAATAGACTATAAAACTATCGACTTTTCCTCTTGCGCACTACCCGCGCTACTAATACCGCCTCTATTACTGCTTCGTCCGCTAGAAGTTGTTACTATCTTTATAGTCCTCTTATTTAATCGGGTTAGCTAACGCCTTCGTAGCTATGCCGTTATTAGCAACGCTCTCTCTATTTAGCGCAAGCTATACTTACTAACCCCTAAGGGGCCTAGGCTACCTCTGCCTTAATAGTGCGGAGGACCTGCTCGAAGAAGGGCTACTCTATAGGGTATATAACGACCTACCTAGCTTCTACTACTAAGTCTACTTACTTAGCTATAATATAATAGTAAGTATCCCCTCTAGGAGTATTAATAAGAGCCCTCTTAAGGGCTATATTAATAATATACTCTTTATATATAATAGAGTAGTTAAAGAAAGAGCGGGTTTTATTAATTATATTAATACTAAACTCTCTAGCAAGCTCTTACGCGTTATTAGTATTAAAGGGCGTGCCTCGCGCAGGCTTAGCGTTTTTATATATAGGGTCTAGTGCTAATATAGTTAAGGATTTATTATAAGTTAGATAAGGATAAGGAAGAGGGAGAGGCATAAGGCCCTGCTTATAGTAGCAGAGCTTCTTATGCTTCTAGCTATAAGAACCTCTTAGGAAAGACCTCTTTAGTTAAGGAGTCACCTCTCGTATAGTAGCGTTTACCTTATTAGAAGGTCGACCTTTTAGGTTAAGGAGTTATTTTATATAGTGGCTTTTCTAGGCTACGAGAGCCTTAGTAGCCCGTTTAGCTCCGATATAATTAGCCCTAGTGCGGCGCGCGTCCGACTTTATAATATTTAGAGGGTTTGCTTGCGAGTAGTAGGAACGTATAGGGTTCTTATATTATTTTCCTTAACTAGTAGAGGGTATAGGTTAAAATACCTATATAGTATTTCCTGAATTATGCTTACGAACTAGGTGAATTTGTTATAGTCTTTTTGCGAAGGGGCTGCGGCGTAATTCCGAGCTTAATAATATATTAAGAGAAGAGCTATTAGTACTAAAAAAGACCCTATAAGACCTCCTAGATAAGGGGTTTATTAAAGCTAGTAGCTTACTTACTAGGGTATTAATACTTTTTATAAGGAAGCTAGGTAGGGGAGTTCGCTTCTATATTAACTATAGGGCCCTTAATATAATTACTAAGAAAGACTACTACCCCCTCCTACTAATCTCTAAGATATTATACTAAGTAAGTATAGCTAAGTAATATATTAAGCTAGATATAATAATAGCCTTCTATAAGTTAAGAGTAATAGAGGAGTAGTAAGAGAGAACTATATTCTATACCTAGTATTAGTTATTTAAGTAAGTAGTTTACTTATTTAGCTTAATTAGTACCCCTACTAGCTTCTAGTAATATATTAATAATACCCTATAGGACTTCTTTAATAATTTTATTACTACTTATATAAATAATATATTAATTTACTCTAATAGAATAAGAGAAGATTGTAAGAGGAAGGTCTAGGAGGT
The DNA here is from genome assembly GCA_036785755.1 of Colletotrichum ledebouriae. Taxonomy (NCBI): domain Eukaryota; kingdom Fungi; phylum Ascomycota; class Sordariomycetes; order Glomerellales; family Glomerellaceae; genus Colletotrichum; species Colletotrichum ledebouriae. The sequence continues at coordinate 9,847 of JAVHLU010001543.1, forward strand.
CCTCTAGCGGCTAATAGATATAAGCCTAAACCTTAACCTTATAAAGTATAAGTTCTTAGTTAAGAGGGTTAAGTATATAGGGTTTATTATAATAATAGGAGAGGGTCTCTCTTATAACCCTAAGAAACTCTAGGTAATTACTAAGTAATTACCCCCTACCTCCCTAAAGGGGGTTTAGAGCTTCCTAGGGTTTATAAACTTTAATAATATATTAATATTAGAATATAGAGATATTATTAGACTACTTATACTACTTATTAGAAAGAATATAACGTTCTAATAGAGAGGTAATTAAGAATAAGCCTTCTTATAGCTTAAATAACTTTTTAATACCTAGCTAATACTCTATTAGTTTAATCTAGAAGATAAGATTATTATAAAAACTAATTATTTAGGATTTATATTAAGAGGGGTGCTTTTATAAGTTAACCTAGAGGGTATTTACTATCCTATAGCGTTCTACTTATAGAAGCTCTTGTTTATAGAGTATAACTACCCTATTTATAATAAGGAGCTCCTAGTAATCCTTTCTTATTTATATATATAGAGGGTAGAGCTATATAATATAACTACTTTTAAAGTACTAACTAACTACTAGGAGCTTAAATACTTTATAAAGAAGTTATATCTTATAGAGTGCTAAAGCTAGTAAGTAGAGGAGCTATCTTAATACGATTTTACTATTAAATACTACCCTAATAAGGAAGTAATAGCCCCTAATACCCTCTCTTAGAGAGAGTAGGACGCGCTATAAGAGTAAGATAATAAGTAGACGTAGGGGAGGGTCTTATAGCTAATACTAAACTATACCTACCCCTGCAGGGACCTTATAGTTAGCCCCCTAGTAAGGAGAAGTTAGAAGGGCTATATTAATACCCTAAATATTATAGCTTTTAATAATAACTCTAAACTATAAGCGCTATAGCTAGAAACTATAAAAAAGGATATAATATATAAAGCTATATACTATATAGTTACCTACTAGCTTTAGAGCTTCCTACTAGATATAAAAGCTAAGGTCTAAATTAGTAAGTATAATATTAATAGTTAGGGGAGACTAAAATTTAGGGGGAAGCTATAGGTACCTAGCGGGGAGAATAATAATAACTTACTAAGAGAGCTCTATATAAAGATTATTTAATAGAGCTATAACTTAAGTATAACTACTTACCTAGGTTATAATAGCACGCTAGAAATAGTAAGCTAGTAGTTCTATTAGCTAGGATAATTATAGATAGTATAGAGATTTATAAGAAGCTATAATATCTATAGAGGGATATATATCTAGAGGTAAGCTAAGAGGGGCTTCCTAAAGCCCCTACTAATACCTACCTAGTTATACTTAGACCTCTTAATAGACTTTATTATAGACTTATTACTTATAAAGAATAATACTAGCTAATACTTATAGGTTATAATAAATAAGCTATATAAGTTAGTAATATTAGAGGAGATAAGTATTATAAAAGTAGAAGCTTATACCTACTAGTTCCTTACCTCCTACTTCTAGTCCTATAGGTTCCTATATAATATTATTAGTAATCAAGGGTTTAACTAAGTAAGCTACTTCTAAGCTAAATTCTACTACCTTATTAGTATAAAGAGGCTATTAAGTACTATATACTACCTATAGACTAATAGTAATACTAAGAGGTAGAACTAGGAGATATAAGCTATTCTATAGGCATTTATAACCTAGGTATAGGATAACTAGGGGTAGCTCCTACCTACTACCTAGCTAGTACTCTATAATAAGGTTAGTAATATAACTAAGCCCTCGCTACTCTTCTTAGAATATAGGTATTATACTAACCCTATACTTATAGTAGATAATATAGTAAAGGAGGCCCCCTCTAGGGATATAATAGCTACCCTCTTAGTAATAAGGCTATAGGAGGTAGTAGACTTTATCTAAGTAAGTATTATAGCTACTTAATAGTATAGTAAGGAGAGTGTAAACTAGTATAGGATACTTATAGAGGAGTATTAGGTAGGTAATAAGATTTAGCTTTTAATAGCTAACTATAAGAGCCCTAGGCTTAGTAAGAAGCTATTATAGTTATATTATAAGTATATTATAGTTAGAGTCCTAAGCCTATATTTTATTAAGTTAGATATTGTTATAGGCTACGCCCGGGTTAAGCTTACCTAGGCTTCTACTTAGGTTTACCGCCCTAAGGAGCTACCTAGGGCCTACCCGGGGCCTACCTAGTTATTCCCTATAAACTAGCGAAATCTCTACTAGAGAGGAAAACTTCCCCTTTTCCTCTTTAGCTTAAATAAATAGTATTATAGCGACCTCCTATTAAATAAACTCGGGTCTAACCCCTTGTAGATATATCTAGTAATATCTACCTAAGGTTCTATATAGACCTCCTCTAGAGGGTATTAGAGGACCCCTTACCGATATAGATAAGAATAGACCCCTAGCTACTACGAATTATAGCTAATAATAGCGAATTCGAGTAGCATATAGAGGAGATATATATAGTATAATAGAAAGTAGTTAAGTAAGGGCAGAGGCGCGAGGTCCTAGTTAAGTAGGAGGGGTATATAGAGCTTACCTAGGAGCCTATAGAGGCTATTATAAAGACTACTATAGTAAATAGGTATAAAGCCCTATATAGGCTAGTTATAGATAATAATAGCAACCTAGCTTATACCTAGGAGGGGACTACTTAGGAGGGGGAATAGTATTATAAGCTACGCCTAGGTTAAGCTTACCTAAGCTTTTACTTAGGTTTACTACCTTAAGGAGCTACCTAGGGCTTACCTAGGGCTTACCTAGTTATTTCCTATAAACTAGCGAAATCTCTATTAGAGAGGAAAACTTCCCCTTTTCCTCTTTAGCTTAAATAAATAGTATTATAGCGACCTCCTATTAAATAAACTCAGGTCTAACCCCTTATAAATAGTTAGCTAGCCCTTAAGGCTTTAAGATATTCTTATTTATACTTTAGTTAACCTCTTTTCTCTTCCTTTTCAATAAGTTAATTTAATTTAGCTTCTATTAATTAACTACTTAGTTCTCTATTAATACTCTTATTATTATTCTACTTAATAAGTATCTTATCCTAGGTTTAGCTATTTAGTTACTCCTACCTAGTAGGAGATCCTAAAAGTAATATTATATTTATCTCCTTAGTAGACCTATAAGTAGGTATTATATTATTATATATTATATTACTATAATAATCTATACTCCTATTAATATAAATAAGAGAGAAGAATATATTATATATTAGTATAATATAGAGTAATAGAGTTAATATAGCTAGGTATAGCTAAAGTTAAATATTCTTCTCTAGCCCTCTAATCTACTAGGTAGGGGCTAGAGGGCTTATCTAGGGGTTACCTAGTACCTCTTTATATCCCCTAACTCCTACGGACTTCGCTAACTTAGCCCGCTAAGCCCTTTTCCCTGCGATATTATCCTGGCTCGTGATAGATTGCCAGACGGCGAACAGCCGGCTAATGCTTAGCGCTAGGAAACATGCTATCGAAACTACCGTCTAGCTCTCTCTTTCTCCAAGGTCTAACCCAGACCTCCGGCTCCAGGATCGGTGAGTCGCCGGATGTGCAGTTCAGCGCCGCCAGGCAACAATGCCAATGTGCAAGTTGCCTTGTGGTTCACAGTTTCACTCGGAATGGAACCGTCCGCTCTGTACACGAATCATGGGGTTTTGATGTGTTCGATGGTCGTCATTCCCTTCCCCGCGCGGATGCGCGCCAGTTCGAACCTCGTCAGTTTTCCCCTCTCCCGAACCACAAAATGTGTGTTGCCATCCGCGCAGCTGGGCGCGCCGCTCTGGTTCTCGGTGTCGTGGCCAAGGCTAAAGACACCCCCGGCAGAGAAACATGATTTGGTATTTGGAGGCTTCTCGATCGGGCAGATCATGGCCGGCTCTGTCCATGGAAATGGACGCGGCCGACTTGGAAGTTTTTGCGCGGTCGCCCAGTGTGTCGCTTGGTGTTGCGCGTAAGCTCGCAGGCCGTGAAGTTGACAGTCGCGCAGGAAGCAGACGAGAAACTGCGAGTCGGCGTCTTCTTCGAGGGACCTAGAGACTGATATAATTGTACGGACATCCACGCAATGTGGACGAGAAGAACAGTTCAAAGAAACCATCATCAGAAACCTCCATCACTACCATAACAAAGTGCGCGTTTTACCGCAAAACCATTGAAACAAGAGAGAATGCCTACACGATCTTCAAGTACCGCAGCCGTCTGCGGTGCACGGTAAGTACATGCGCCCCACGATGCATCATCCCTACCCATGTATACTAACACCCCACTGCAGATCAGGCTCTGACGCCTCAGCTACGAGAACTGCACGTTATGACGCCTGGCAGCGCGAACAACCTTCATATCAAGAGCGTTTACTCAGTGGTGCGAAGGCGAGGGACAGGAGATCATCTGTGCGGGACGCGATAGGTCGTTTTGACAAGAAATGGGAGCGGTCTCGGAAGACATAGTCCAGCACTGAGACTATTGAGACACTATGTATTCATTTCCGTCACCCATTGGTACTTGACCACGCCAGGCGTTTAGCTGGACTAGCCCGCATAGTAATCATAATGAATGGAGCTTATGAACAAACAATTCGACACGAACAAGACTGCGACGATTGATGAACTGACAGTTGTGACCGCGGTGTGAGGTGGGCAGGGATAGTGGTGGTGGGGTGTGCGAACCAGTTGCCTCACGCGAGTTGATATCTCAACCCCCTCGCCCACTCGCAGAACCAACGGGGCACATGCATGACCAAGGAATGTTATTCCTTCTATGAGTCCCTGTCGCTCGCTCAGCTGGGTTCTATTTATTGTTCACCGACAGAATTGCTGCTCGACAAGATCGCGCGTTATCCGGCCGTATCATGAGATGTCAGTGGCATAGCTACCTTCATATATCAGTCAAGGAAAGGGAGCATGGAGATTATAGTCTTCGAGGCAGTGCGACTGGTGCAAAGACGACAGTCCCAACGTCGCTCTCGGAGAAACGCGAGTCGATCGCGGCCTTTGACCGAAGCCAGTGGTCGGCTGATGGCGGTATCGAAGGGCCTGATGGGACAGTTTTTCTCATATGTGATCCCTCGAGCATCTTCAAAGCCCGGCAATGGGAACTCGGTCGAATGGATGTGTAAGCTCTCCTTCGACGTGTCTACCGAAAAGGCCACTAACAAAGGAAAAGCGGACATTCAGACACAAGCGCCAGGTCCCAATGTGCTAGGCAATACTGAGTCACTGAAGGAAGCGAACGATTCTGCAACGCCCGTGGTTGAACCTACAATTGACGAGCCGCCCAGCTCCTTCAGTGAAAACAGTTACGACGACAAGGCTACCATCGTGGGGTCGTTGTGGCAAGTGGGCGATTGTCAGTGCCAAGAACAATGCGCTGGCGTCAAGGAAGAGATCAGGCAACGTAAGTGCACCTCTTCGCGATGGTCCGATTCATTGCGCTCTCCAAGGTTGCCTATGCTGACGGCATTGATAGCAGCCGACGCTGAATTCACGGATGGGCTACGAAATCTCGATATCAACTCATCATGCGTATGTTCATCGACTACTATAAAATACGAAGAGGCAAATCAGCTGCGGCTACGGACAGAGAGGTTCACTTCTCGAGGACACCCTGCCAATACCAGCAGCCAGCGCAAACCACCCAAAGCCACTGCTTCCCCAACGGCAAGCATTGGAAGAGGAAAAATCGAGAAGAAACCGACCGGGCGCAAAGGCACTGATCCCAGCGGCCACGGTCCCGGCTACGGCCGGAAGAGGAACAAGCCCGGCGAGAAAGAGGAGGACATCTTTGCTTGCCCGTATTTCAAACTCGACCGGGTGAAGCATCTCGACTGTCTCCGTTTCCAGTTGAAAAGGGTCAAGGACGTCAAGCAACACATTTTTCGGAAACACCCGTTTCACTGTCCAAAGTGCTACGAAGTCTTCCCTGATTGTTCGGCTTGCGAGGGTCACTTGGACAGTAACTCATGCTCCGCAGGGCCGAACCCGCCAGAGCACTCACTGAAGGAGAGCATATCGGATTCCAAGAAGCAGCAGCTCAAGGAGAGAACGAGCGGCGGAAAGCCTGAGCGTGAGCAGTGGTACACAGTCTGGGCCATTCTTTTCGACGACAGCACACCGCCGCCATCCCCTTATCTACGGAGTGAAGTCGAGGAGACCATCTTGACGACTCGGGATATGTTCAGAAACTGCAGCTCGCGAGTCTTCGGCAGTCTCAACCTCGACATTGCGAATACGGATAACCCCGCAGCTTCGAACATCCTAGCCGAGAACGGCTCCGAGCAGATGTCAAATTTTGTCGTCTCCGTCCTGAATGCGCTTGCTCGAGGTACGGCTTCGGAACACGGCAGCCCATCAGAAGCCACCTTCACAGACACTTCACCAGAGGCATCGCCTGTGCAGGGCCATGACTTGATGACGGATGAGCCGTTCCAGGAAGGCATCATCAGTACGGCCACACAATATGAACCTGCTGGTCTGGGCCTTCCTGAAGGAATGATCCTGTACGATGGTGCGATGACTCCAGTCCCGAATTCAAGCAACGTCAATTCCAATATGTGGACCGACCCATCTAACCAGCTGCTGGATACCGAAGTTCATCAGACCATGCCTGGGACCTACGAAGTGGAATCTTCCATGAGCGTGGACGATATTTTCAACGTATGCGATGCAAGCTTCTGGGATACGGAATTTTAGACTGCATTCTGAAGAAAGGGACAGGAAGGAGGGATCTCTACTGTAGGATTAGATGTGTAACTTGGAGCGTGCATGGAGCGTGCAATAAAATCTGGCTGAAGGAGGACGAAGAACACCGAAAACGCTCGGGAGGAGCCTTGATGCGCATTTGGTGACTATCTTGCCCAGGAAGCTCTCCCCGTTTATTGGGAAACAAGATAAGTGAAGCAGTCTACTTCTCATATAGAGAGCTGAAACACGGGCTCACAGTATCATCTCGGTCAATCCATTTAGCCAGGCACCCGAGGCAATTTAGTCCCATGTCCATCAAACCATTTCGTCTTACTTTGAATTCGCTACTGGAGGTTACGTTACATAGGATTCATTTGATACCTGGAATACCTTTTCGTAACGTGGAAACTCTGTTGAGTATTCGTATCGATGGTCAGGGTCTCCCTTGACCGTTCATTTTGAAGGCGTTCGTTCTCTCTGCCATCCACGTCGGGCATGCGTGAGCTCCAGAGCCACGTGCTGCTACGAGGACATGGACGGTTGATTTGATTGGTCTAGCGTTGTTGTGTTTGCGGAGAGGATCCGAAAGCCTGTCAATAGCATACATGATCGGTAGGAAAGCCATTGCATCACGGCGGCTGGTGATTTATGCTTACTGGGAGTTCATAGACGTTGCAAGTGATACATAGTGATAATATTTCGGCGGTGCTGTATCATAATCTCAAAATCTCTGGCCGTAATTCAGAACAACATGGAGAAGAACCTGTAGAAAAATAAGTCAAGAATATCATGAGTGAACTTTGATTGAAACCACAGCGCTGCAACTTAACCCAATTTTCAGGCCCGAAAAGCCTCCACAAAACCACACAAGGTTTTTTAAGACTGTAAGGAAAGTGATGGATCAACGTTGGAGTCAGGCCCGGAGGATGAGGAGACACCCCATTTCCTCCATTGACCCGAGCCTAGATTGTGACAGAAGCCCAACCCCCACCACAGCATTTATGCGGCAGAAACCTCGACTTCTAAACGTATTGGGTGTCTGTGGTCCGATTGTCTCGTACCAAAGCCCCGATGGAGAGTTGGAGAACCTTTGAAAAGAAGCTTTCCCAGTCAGTCCCTTCACCCATGGTGTCCTTGCCAGGTCTCTCCATGAGACGCTCTGTAAGAATCATTCTTCCATGCTTGCGCCAGAAAACTCTGAATCTTGAGACTTTGGTTCCCAAAGAGCCCCGAAGATAGACAGAGTCTGGCCGCTCTGTCGCCAAGTCGGGGAACAAGACGTCCCAAGCCTGGAACCATTGCGATACCTGACTCCCCATTCTATCAATGCGTGAGATGACGTCTCTCTCGTCCTCAGAGATGCCCTCAAAGGGTAAAGCTGAGCGGAAGTCGCATATGCGTAGTCTGATATGCTGATCACGCTCCGCCGCGGAGGCGAAAACGCCTTTGCAGGTCGGGCAGTAATACGGCAGTCGGTGGTGCATCCAGAGGTGGTCCTCGACGTCTTCCATGCAGCTGAGCTCGTGGTTTATGAGGCAGCCGACATACCTCTCTGGGTCCTTGGCGTAAAACGGGCACGAGAGCTCTCGAGGCTCATGCGTTCCACTTCTTTGGCTGCGAGTCGGCTGACGTGCACGGTCTTTGGATCGTTTCTCTCGCCGTACCCGTTTCTCAGCGACATGAGCATCGAGATCCTGTGAGGCGGAGAACCGGTCGAGGAGTACTCGCGAGAGCTGTGCCTCGAGATGACTGTTGTCAGGCGACGGTGAAGTTTGGAGTGGTTGCGTGTCGGTCGGATGTGACCGAATGTCTTCCACTTCATTTCCAGACCGATCGCAAGTGTGCCATGACTCCTCGATGCTGCTTTCGCGGGGCGAGGCTACAGTCGTTGCGTCAGATACGACTGACTGAGCCGAATCCCATCCCTGGTCCAACTCGGTCTGCTGCGACGTTTGCATAGAGCTGTAGCCGTAGGTATCATCGGCATCATCCATGACTTCTTCACTACGAGGGGACGCTGTGTCAACGTGGATCCAATCCGCGCCTCCAGAAACCGCAGCCCAGGAAGTAGACGCAGAAGGCGTAACGTGCGCCTGCGACCGATTCCTCAAAGTAGGAGAAGATAGAGGCGTTGTGGGCCTCCCGAGGAAGACTGGGAGAGACTTTCGAAGGGTCGGTAGGTTGTGTGACTCCTTGTCTGGTCGAGCGTCAAGTACGTCGGAATCTGTAGGTTTTGTGGCGCCGCAGTGTTCTCTCGAGAGCATAATCCGCATAGTGGTTGTGTGGTCACCAGCAACCGAGGTATCCAGTTCGTTGGGCGTGGCACGCTCATACGTTCCATCTGGTCCCTCTCGGAGGACTATCCCATGACGATCGGTGTTCTTTCGGTCGGGGGTTTGAATGCCCAACTCGAGAAAGAGGCCACAGTCGCGTTCCAAAAACTGGCCTTCTACCAGCACACCCTTACTTGTCAATGCTGCGAAGCCATTGAAGATGCAGGGGAGCGTAGAGGCTGCCGATCTACCAAAGTCAATGAAATCCTTGGGAGAGTTGGCGAATATGCCTCGGTGCCCAGCGACATCTGGGCTCGTCCAAGCGAGCAAAGACATGTCGTTGGTTTGTTTGAGAATCTCTTCCTGCAGGCGTCGGAAGGCGCGATACTCCCCCTCCCCGTAGGTGACAGGCATGGCGACATTCAAAAGTCCCATGACAGAATATGCAACGTCCTCAGGTCTGGTGCCTTTGCGATGTGCGGCCCAGGAAATTCTCCGGGCGATGGAAGTGTTGCACAATCTGCGTTTGCACGTCAGAACATCCTCGTCCACACCGGTGAGAGAGGAAATCCAGGAGGACATAGGATGCGCCGCCCGTTCGCCTCTCAAACGCCACTGGGCATCGTAGAAGTGAACCTCGGCTGGCAGCACAAGCTCCTGGAGAGTCCAAGCCCGGTTCCAGAACCGAGATCGAGACCAAGTCTCCTTCGAAGGGGGAGATGGTTCGCCAGGAAGGTCCGCGAGGAATGCGAAGCAAACGCCGGCGCCTCGGAGATACCTGGGCAACGAGTTGATCGTCTCCGAGATGTCTGCGCTGGAGCTCTTGTCAACACACGCCGCATCGACCCATACATATTGAAAGTGCTGGGCCCTTGCAAGTTGGCAGAATTGGGAAATGATGTCCAGAGGGCCCAACTTGTAAGTGTCGGCCGGTGTGCTGACTTGGCTGTACTTTGGCCATTCGTCTTCGGCGGGAGATGACCAGGTGTGGGATAGAATGGCGTACGGCACTGGTGGGGGGAAAGAGAAGGTATGTAATTGACCAGTCTCGGTGTGCAGCAGTCTCATTTTCAGGGACGATTCAAAATAAGGGCGGTCGTAAGAGAATTACCGCAACGTCAGAAATGAGCGAGTGACGTCTCCGTCGACGCAAGTCGCAGCAAGCTTCAGGGGCAGCTGGGTTAATGAAGTAAAAAGCAGCCCTCGGAAAGGTATTGCGGGATTAGCCGAAACGGCACATTTGTGCCCAGTTTGACGTGGGCTCATGCACAATGCGTGTAAGACAAGGCCGCCGCCTGATTGACCGCACGCGGATAGAATTTGGGGGCCGGAAGAAGGCTGCACTCAATATTCTTGCTCGGACGTGAGATGCCTCTGAAGGCTGAATGTTCATTTCTATTTCCGCTTTGCAAAAAGTCACCTCATGTGGGCAGCTATTTGGGGCAGTCAGCACTGTTGGGGTTGGGTCGCCCGAGCTGAAGTGAGTATTCACCGAGCCACGGATGACGAGTACGGCGAAGCGGCAACTGTTTACTACTCCGTGCCCGAGGGCAGCTGATACTCTGCCTTTTGTAGTCATTCATGGCAGAGATGGAGCGAGTCTGGGGCGAACACGTCAACCTAGGAGACGCCTAGAACACTCATCAACAGGCGGCATGGACGATTTGCCCGACAAGAGTCAAGGAAAACAGCTCCGTTCGAGAATCGAGAAAATGAATAGTAGCCTGGAATCAGGGCGTAGAGAGGCACCGCACAATGATAGCCTGCCTGACCACCATCATTCCATTCTGCTATTCCGACGGCCATTCAGAGCACGGCTGCAAGCGAAGGGTTTGAATGAGCAGAGTCCGTCGAGCGGTGTATTTTGTTCAGGTATCTCACGCGCGTAGGCCTGAAAGTCAATGCGGAAAAGTTGCCGATGCTGGCTGGTAAAGGGAATCGAGAAAACGGACACGATTAAGTCTGGGGAAGGGCAAGCAGTCTTCTAATTGGCCATATTGCGCACGAGGTTCCAAACTTGTATGCATCTGGACTAATCACCGACTATATCTGCTAGGACACAATTGTGCCAGCCTGCCCCGCGTCATTGGCAAGATTTCCCCGACTGCGCGCAACTGCGCGCAACTGCGCGGGAAAGAATTGCTTGGCGTACATGGTCTATGTCATTGTCTAGCCTCAGCTGAGATCCCAGCCTCTCGGGAATCATTATCCTACTCTGGACATCTGACCCGACCGAGCCTCACACAGCCCAATCCTCACGAAGCTGCGGTGAATAGTGTAGCCCTACGCCCGCTTGCGCGGAAATGAGTCTGAAGTGCAAAGGTTAATTTGAAGCAGAACATAGAAAACCCGCACCATCATTGATTCCTTGTTGGGGCCCTGGTGGCCCCAGTGTCCCGGCGCTGGAATCGCCGACCGTAGCCCCACATCACCGGCCCTCCGTCTGTTGATCCGATGTGGGTCCCCTTGAGGCGATGCCACTGGCCCATCTGAGAGAGGCCGCGCAGCCATCGCACTGAATCCCTCGTTGCCTACATAGACCGCACTGGGGTCTCGCTTCATGGCACTTTCGCCGGGGTCGCTTACAACTAGTGCAACCATTGCTGGATCGGGCCATTGCGCGCAAGCGGTTCAGTTTGAAAGGTGAAAAGGCGCCTCATTCGTCGAGACGGCGGTCAACTTGGAAACTCGACAGCACGTCAGAAGGCAATGCAAGCATAAATCGGGTTTGTTGTACCAAAGAGGAAGACAAAGCCTACACCACAACGTTCTGCCCTGGGTTTGGCGGCGAGTTTCATAACTCTTCGACGAGATGATAACGAAATCGCGTACGGTCCTGGTACGGATACGAAGGCACAGATGCTCAGGCTTCTCTACCTCCATCGCGGTCTGGAGACGGCGTCACCTTCACGTTTCGGCAGTGTATCGCGGCACTAGCTATTTTCCCATTGATACTAAAAACCGGGTAGTCGACTGAGTCATTGCCTTTGTACGTCTGCCCAAAATTCATGATTAAGTATTCACATACCCAGACCGGTCTAACCGACTCAGGCGTTCGAAGATGCAGTGTAGGTTGATTGAAAGTTTGTAAAAGCATCCAGTCATGCCACTGTGTTGAACTTTGTGGATTATCGTAGCTAGAGAAGTGAAAAGTCTACCCATGTGCGATAGGCCACATTTACAGTCATCAGCAGGGTTACACAAAAGTAAAAGCATTGCTACTGTAATTTGAAAATCAGAAGCCTTCAAGTAGGGCCGGAACGTGAAGGTTAGAAGCTTTGAATCGATTTCGAAATGAATATCTCAAAAAGGTTCCAAGAATGAGAGCATCGGCCTTGCTTGTGTAGACGGGCCAATCGGGCTTCAAGCCTTCCTCTTTGCTGCGTTTCTAGAGAAATACGCATGACAGCACCTTCTCCCCGATGTAGGCAGCAGATCAACTATGTGATCTTGTATGGCGTGCCAGATCTCGGGATAGAAGTGCAACCTGGCTATAGACACAGCTCGCACCAGACGACGGACGGCTGCTTCTGCACACTCTCTGTCAGACGTCGTTCCCGGTGGTAGTTTGCCCGCATTTGCTTGTGTGTGGAACTCTCCTAGGACGAGAGCCACTAAATCCACCGAAGCTCTGTCCGCCTGCGTCTCTGTCTATTGCTTTAGCGAACGCCGCCACAAAGCTCTTGCACCCGGAATACGTTGCCACACCAGGTATCCCCAACATAGAAGCAGATACAACATTCATGACGAGAGAGGGACCGTTTATGGCGAGGAAGGGTATGAAAAGACTGTGAGATGCGCCATGAACCGGGCATTGAGGAAAACCACCCTGTCCATCTCCGCTGCCGTATCATCAATCGTCCAGTAGTACTTGGACGGCGCAACGCGCAAACCGCCAACGAAACTTTTAAAGACAGGCCAAATCTTTGAGTGGTTACCCAAGAAAAGCTGAAGAGTAATCGGATAGTTAACCAAAAGAAGTTTTAAAAAGGCTCGTTTTCCGTACACGTGGTTCGACAGCTCAAGAGGCTATGAACGAACTCACAGCCGCGGCTAATTTATCTAATCCGATAGGATTTCGTAGGCTTGGTTCGCAGTGCATAATATATTAATATTATTGTTAGGTCCTTCCCCGTAGTTTTAGGTGAGGGGATTCTATGTCTTATATAGATATAGCATAATAAAAGAACTTCCTATATCCTCGTTATAGTAGTAGAAGTTCCTATATTATTTAATACGCCTTCTCTAATAAGGCTATATAGACTTTACTAAATATTATTAGATAGTATATACTCCACACCCTTACTACTAAAGTCTCTAGAGCGTTATTTAACCTTAAATATTATCCTTAATCTCTATTATTCCTCCTCGTTATAAGGATATTAGTATTCATAGCCAAGTTATATACTTATAATCTCTTTAGGATTATTATTATTATAGATATTAGTATACTTATTATAAGAATTTATAATCTTCTCCTTATTATTAATAACTAGGTATATATAAGAAGCTCTTTTACTCTATATTAACTTCTAATCTTATAAGGGCTTAGACCTGAGTTTATTTAATAATAAGTCGCTATAATACTATTTATTTAAGCTAGAGAGGAAAAGAGGAAGTTTTCCTCTCTAGTAGAGATTTTACTAGTTTATAGGGAACTACTAAGGAAGCCCTAGGTAAGCTTTAGATAGCTCTCTAGGTAGTAAGCTTAAATAGAAGCCTAGGTAGGCTTAACCTAGGTATAGCTTATATAATTATTCCCCCTCCTAGCTAACCCTCCCCTAGGTAAAAGCTAAGTTATTATTATTATCTATAACTAGCTTATATAAGGCTTTATTCTTATTTATTATAGTAATCTTTATAATAGCTTCTATAAGCTCTCAAATAGGCTCTATATACCCCTCCTACTTAACTAGGACCTTATACCTCTACTCTTATCTAACTACTTTCTATTATACTATATATATCTCCTCTACGCGCTACTTAAATTCGCTATTATTAGCTTTAATTAGCAGTAGCTAGGGATCTATTTTTATTTAAATAAGTAAGGGGTCTTCTAATACCCCCTAGAGGAGGTTTCTATAGAACTTTAGGTAGATATTATTAAATATATCTAACTTAATAATATATAAGCTTAGGACTCCCATAATAATATATTTATATCATAATTATAATAGCTTCTTACTAAGCTTAGGGCGTTTATAATTAGCTATTAAAAGCTAAACCTTATTACTTACTTAATACTCCTCTATAGGTATTAGAAAGGGCTAGAACCAATAGGAACTAGAAAGATAATGAATAATATAGCTCTACCTATAAACGGGTAAAAATATTAAGAGTAGATATAAAAGATATATAGAATAATTCGCAGATCTAATTAAAAGAGATTATTTAAATTAGGCGCAGATTTAATAAGAAAATACTAAAAAACGAGGTATAGGGTTATTAAAGTACTAATTATAATAGTATATATACTATCTTCTAGTTTACTATACTTCCCTCTTCTATACTCTACTTTATAGTTTTCTTATAATAGGTCTATATACTAAGGGAGTTTTCTAAAAGTTATATAGCTAAATCTATTTTATCTTATTCTAATTATCCCCTTAAGACTTTTTATAATATTATAAAAGAAAGTCTTAAAAAATAAATAAAACTACTTTATAGAAATAATAAATAAACTCTATTTATAGATCTAATCTATTAATAATATCTTCTAAGTAGGTAATCTTATTATTAAGAAAGTCCCTTAGGTTTAACTATCTTCTATTATAAGGTATATCTTAATAATAGCTTTACTACTTCTTCCTCTTTATTATACTTCTTATCCTACTCTAATCCTTAGTATAGCTAAAACTACTTACTCTATTATACTAGGTATAAGAAGTTATAATAGTATACTCCCTTAGGTATATTCTACTTAATCTAATCCTATTAGTTAACTCTCTACTAGATATAATCTATATAGCTATAATTATACTTATTTAAAGGACTAGGCCTCTTAGGATATAATAATATATCTATAAGTATAGTTCTTAGGCGTTATTTAATAGTTATACTACAACTTAGCGTCTATAAGACCTATAACTAAAGCTTATATCTAAGGTATTTAAGCTTATTATTTAGTATTTTAGATAAAGTAGACCTAGATAATACTAATAATCTATAAATAGGTTGAGGAATATCTACTATAAGAAATAGCATAATATTATTATTATTTCTAAAGTCTATTATATTATTATCTATAAGTAAAGGAGTAAGAGGGTATAAAGGGAAGAAAGGTACTTTCTTAAAATCTTCTTAGCTTAATAGGGTATCTTATAGAGCTATACTACTATTAATAGTTAAATTATAGAACTCTATAATAATTATAAATATATATTAAGTAACTAAGGGGATTTTAGAGTTAGAGAATAATCCGCTATCGCTTAAGGTTATACTACTAAAATATAGAGATAGTAATCCTCTTTAAATTAGAGCTCTAGCCTATTTAATATATTAGAGGCTATATATAAATCTATCCCTCTACTAAACTAAATTAACTATATAGTTATTAATTAATAGGAGCTTTTAGAGTTATAGAGGGGCTCCTATCTTATAATACTATATATTAAGGTCCTATATAGCTTTAGTAAAGCGCTAATTACTATTCTAGTCCTAGATAGAGTTATAATAGAAGTAGTAGCTAGTTAACTAGTTTATAAAAATCGCAGCTTAGTAATAATTACTATAGTTTAGTAGAAAGAAAGCCCTAGTAATATCCTAGAGATTCTTTACCTCTACTCTTTTAAGCTTTATAGAAGCTTTATTAATTTCTTTCCTAAGTTATTAGGCTAGTGTATAAATTAGGGTATAGATATTATAAGGATAGCCCTTAATTATAAATATAAAAAGGGCTATAACCTCTAAATTATCCAACTCCTCTTATCCTATTAGCTTCTCTTATATATTATAAAGGTCTAATAAATATTCTACTTAAGCTAAAGTTATAATAAATAACCCTTTTCTATACTAGGTTATTAAGTAATTTATAGATTCTTAGTTCTATTATATATATTATAGGACTACTAGTATAAGCTTATTTTTATTTAACATAGGGGTCCCTTTAGGTCTTATAATATTAAATCCTACTAAGGTATTAATAAGGTTAAATATAATATCTCTTAGGGTAATAGGGGCTAAGTAGGGCGATATAAATAGTTTTATAGACCTAGGGTAGTTAAGATACTTTATAAAATTAGTAAGTTATTATAAATTATAATCCCTCTTCTACTTCTTATAGTTATTCCTTCTTTTTATATTCTAGATATTTAGTTCTTTTAATAATCCTTCCTCTCTATCTAACTCTTTTAAATTAATAAGAACTATTAAACTAGTTTATAAATTAATATCTATAGGTATTAGTAGGTTAATATCTATCCTATTTAGAGAGGAAACCTCTAGGTTTATAAATTAAGGGGTATACTTAGCTATTTAATATTTAATATCTCCTTAAGCTATCCTTTTCTTAATATCTTTATCTCTTAATTTAAAGTATTAATTATATAGAATTCTATTTACCCTTAGTTAGATTTAATATCCTTTAGGAGGTATTTTATTAGTAAAAGCTTTTAATAAATAATTAATCTAAGCTTAATACCTTATTTTAATAAGCTATATTAGAGGTACTAGGCTTTTAATTTATATAAAAAACCTAAGCTAATTAATAAAATAAAGACTAGAGGCTTATAATAGAGAGTCTATATATTAAAGTTCTACTAGGTATAGTTATCTTATTAAAACTTCCTTAGCTTTATATCTTAGTAGAAAGCTCCTAGTAATAAATATTAGAGTTTATAGTTATTTTTTAGCTCCTCTCCTTAACTACTAATTATTATAAAACTAGTTTCCCCTATCTTATAAGTTAATTACTAGACCTATAATAACTACCTTAATAAACTTAGGCGCTTATAGATAAATAAGGAGTATATTAGGAGACTTAGCTTTAATTTAGGTAATTATAATATCCCTTATATCTCTATCTTTAAAACTATCTTCTATACGTCTAACTATCTTATAATAGAGTAGTTAGCTAGGCTTAGTAAGCCTTATAATATAGTAAGTAACTACTAAGATATCCTTAGTATATATTAGAGTTATTATTTTAAGTATACTAATAGTATTAAATATACTAGCTATAACTTATTATAAGTATAAGGGGTAAATCGTCTCCTCTACTACTTCTAAGGTCTTATTCTAACATTTAATAAGGATATATTTTAATACTACGTTAAAAGGGTCTATTTAACTAGGGATATTATTTATCCTAAGTAGAGGGCGTATACTATATTTAATTAGCTAAGCCTAGTAACTAAGCTTATTAAGAGGTCTAAAGCCTAAGATATCTCTATTATTTTATCCTTATACCTAAAACCTACTTATACTTAGTTTATTAAGTATAAGCTCTATTAAAAGTCTAATTCTAAGGATAGGAAGGTTTAAGGATCTTAACTCCTAGATCTATATATCTAATACTTTATTATTATAAAAGATAACTTTCCTTATTATAATATATTAGGAGAAAGGTTAATAAGGGGAAAGTATAAGTAATTTATTAACTAAAGAGCTAAATAGAAGTAATATTTAAAGAAAAAGAGGAGCTATAGTATAGTAATTAATATTATATAGTTAGTAAATAAATTAAGTTTAAAAATAAATAATATATAAAGGGGAGAGAGAAACTAGAGGGCTTAAAGGGTAAGGAGTGCGTTTTTATATCTACTAATTACTTTAATAATATAGTAATTTATTAGTAGCCTATAGAAGGAATAATTAACTCTCCTCCCTTACCCTCCTTAGTCTTAATAAAGGAAAACGAACTTAGAATAAAAAGCCTATAATAAATAGAATAGTAAATTAGGGTAGTTATATATAGGGAAAGAATAAAGGAACTAATAGTTAGTAGTAGCTATTAAAACGAGTAGCCTAGTTATAAATTAAATAAATATTCTCCTCTATCCTCTATTATTAACTTCTCCCCCTATAATAACTACTTTTAGCTAGCTATTTTAATCTTTATTTAACCCCTTTATACTTCCTCTCTTATATTTATAAATTCTATCTTCTTATTATAGCTTATTATAACTTCCTTATCTTAGGTATTAAAATATTAATTAACCTTACCCTTATTATCTCCTATTAGTAATAACCCTATAAGTCCTTAGTCTTAATATCCCTATATTTAAAATAAAGAAAAATAATATACCTCTTTTTATCTAGTACTTTAATAACTAACTTTAGGTATTCTTTCCCTTCTTTTTAATATCCTTATACCCTCTAGCTAATAATTGTAATTCTTAAGTAGCTACGAGCTTTATTTAGCTTTAACTTAATATCCCTAGTAATAAATACTTAGAGGTAGCCTTTATACTATAGATATTCTCTAATAAGACTACTAAGGTAATAAAGCTAGCTTTCTAGAAGGCTTATCTTAGTAAATAGGACTTTTAATAAATATTTAAGGTAACTAAGAGGTCTAGAAAGGCCTCTAGCTACTGCATAGTGATTTTACCTGCTCAAGTGCAACAGACCTTCTAACTCCGCGCCTCCTAATAATATATAGCCTTCGGTCACGTAATCCTTTCCTAACTATAGCTATACTTATACGTACCTATTAATAGCCTCACGATCTTTAACTTTATATTAATAATAACGTGGTTTTTAATTATTTAATAGACTATAAAACTATTAACTTTTCCTCTCGCGCACTACCTACGCTACTAATACTACCTCTATTACCGCCTTATCCGCTAGAAGTCGTTACTATCTTTACTATACTATTATTAGTAACGCTCTCTCTATATTAAAGCAGTTAGCATAAGCTATACTTACTAATATTTAAGCCCTAAGGGGCCTAGGCTACCTCTACCTTAATAG
>JAVHLU010001544.1:0-28712 GCA_036785755.1 Colletotrichum ledebouriae
ATAAAGAAGAGATCGAGTCTTATCTAGGGATTTATAGATTTATTTTAAAATACTTATAGAATATTAATAAGGTCCTAGTTAATTTAGAGCTAGCGGAGTATATAGTAGTAGTAGTTAAGTTATAGTAGGTCTAGGAAGTAGTAATAATTATTAACTATATTTATAATACTAATAGGCGTCGTCTAGAGGAAGCAAAGATAGTTAAGATCTATAAATAAGCTACTTATACTAATTTAATAGAGTTAAGGGCTTTCCTTAGGATTATAATATTCTATAGATTATAAGTAAAGGACTACTCTACTATTATAAAGCTACTTACTAACTTACTTAAGAAGGATACTTTATTTAGCTAGGAGGAGAAGTAATAGATAGCTATAAATACCTTAAAAGTAATACTTATAAGGGCCCCGATCCTTATTACTATAGACTATAGCCCTAGAGAAGGAGATATCTACCTTATAGTTAATACTAGTAATATAGGATAAGGTAGAGTCTAAGGATAATTTATTAATAACTAGCGCGTAGTCTCTCGCTTTAAGAGTAATACTTAGTTAGGACTAGAGCTATTATATAATACTAGGAAGAAGGAATTATATAATATTCTAAAAGCTTTAAAGAGGGTATATAATTATTTATATAGATAATACTTTATCCTAGAGATAGACGCTTAAATATTAGTTATATAACTTAATAGAGTAGCTATAGACCTCCTAGGAGCCCTTATTATTTACTAGATTATATAGATTTAAATATTTAACTTTAAAGTATAATATATCTATAGTACTTAGAATATAATAATAGATAGCTTATTATAAAAACCCCGGGGACCTTCTAATTCTATTAATAAGTAAGCTAAGGGGAAGATTAACTCTTAGATTAATTTATAGATCTTCTTTATAGATATAGAAGCTAGTTCCTTCTTTAATTAAGCTTAACGCTATAATAATAAGTAATAGATAGAGGAGGTTTTAATAGGAAATATAGAGGTTATTAGTAATATAATAAAGATCCTAGATATACTTCTTAATAATTTATAAACTTATTCAGTATGCTCTTAATAAATCGCTTACTATTTAATAATATAGAGACGCCCTCTAGGAATTTAACTAGTAAGGTAAAGACTAGAGCGTTAGATTATTATATTTATAACTACCTACTCTTTACTAAACTAATAAATTAAAAGCTAATATTATAATAAGTTATTAATAATCCTAAGTAGCGGAAAAAACTAATTATAAAGGCTTATAAAGAGAGTAGTTATTAAGGTAAGTAAGCTATAGCTAGAAGACTATCTAATCGCTATATCTAAGCTAGTATATATATAGAGATTAGTAAGTCCTTAAAAAGTTCCCCTAATTACTAAAAGAGGAGAGCTCGATATATAGGTAATATAAGGACCTATAGCTCTCTAAAGGGACTACTTTTTATAAGAATAGGTATATAGGTAGCAAAAGGGGCGGTAAAACAGCCTGAATAATAGATATTAATAGGCTGAGTAATATAGTGATCAAAGCTAATAAATTTGAGCATAAGGAGGTTTTTTTCCTGGAATTAATTGATAGTATTAATGATGTTATTATTGATGATATTGTTGATGATGTTGTTGTTTCTAAGTTACAAATCCTGCCCTCACGAAGTGAGGGGTAAGAAATTCTGAAACGTAACTACAAAGCAGTAGCTTATTAAGCAGAAATCGCGCTCGGATCACTATGTGGTTCGTGCGCAATTTCTGTATATTTATAGCTATAAAGCTAAGGATTATGAATATATATATATATATAAGGTTATTGCTATAATTAGAATTTATATAGATTTTTAAAGTATTGTTTCCATGAAGGAAATACTTTTATAGTTATTACTTTATATTTTATAGTTATTAAAGTATTCTTAAAGAGATATTATATCGGTATATAACTATATATACTATAGTTATTTATTAAGGTTTATATAAACCTTATAGGATTATTATAGAACTTTTAAGATATACCTTCGGTATTCTTACACTTTTTACTAGGATATTATTAGATATATAGAGAGTAAGTAAGTAGTACCTTATTAAGGTAAGAGATCTACTAATAGGATAGCCTAAAGCCTGCTAGCTTAAGAGAGCGACTTTAGCTAAGATTACTAAGTTTATCTAAGAAGAGATTATTTATTACTATAGATTATATAGCAAACTTATTATTAATAGAGGACTAGAGAGTAAGGATATTATTATTAAATTTAATAAGAAATATAATATAAGGAGGAAAGTAATATCTACTTATAACCTGAGGGCTAATAGTATAGTTAAGACTAGTTATTAGCTAATTACTTATATATTATTAATATAAATCGGAGGATAGAGAGATATAAACCCTTAGCTATACCTTCTTACTACCCTATTTATAAACCGATTAAGCGTTTATACTTTAACTAGCTTTAGCCCTTTCTACCTACTATATAGGTTTAAGCCTATTACTCCTATTAAAACCCTAATACTAACTAAGAGGGTTCTTAATTAGGATTTAGTAATAATAAAGGAATAGGAGGTTTAAATATATTTATAAGCCTTCTTATAACTTAATAAGGATAGAAAATAAGCTAAAAGGATAATTAATAGTTAATATAAGAAGATTGCAGAATACTATAATAGTTAATATAAGAGGACTATAAGGAAGGAGAGGCTAGAGGTAGGTAATTTAGTATTAGTATTTAATATTAAGGGCTCTATTAATAAGTTACCTATTAAAAAGCTTAACTACTAATAGCAAAGCCCCTTTTATATCCTTTCGCAAGCTCTAAAAGCTCTATTATATTAATTAGTAATATTAGTAAGTAATAAGGTTATTAGAAAGATATTTAATAGAAATTAACTTTATAAATTTATTTAAGCTGCTAAAGGGTATTAGGAACTAAGTTATTTAGATATTTATAAATCTAATTTAGAAAGAAACCTAGTAAAAGTCTTCCTAGCGCTAGGGAATAAAGAGTATAATAATTATATACCTAAGGAAGAGGAGGAGGAACCTATAATACCTAGGGAAAGTAATAAAGAGGAAGAGGAGGATTTATTATACTTAGTAATATAATTAAAGTAATATTTACAGGATTTAGAGAAAGTAATTAAGGCTTTAAAAGCTAGATAATAATTAGTTATTAAGATTCCTAAAATAATAAAAGAGAAAGAAAAGGAGTATATTAATATAGAGGATCTAGGGGATATATAAAGTTTCTTTTATTATAACTTATTTTAATTAATAATTTATAAACCTATTCTAATTTTCCCTTCCTTTTATCTCTTAGTTTAAAAGTTTATAATTCTAGAGATAATATTCCTAAACTTTAGGGATAAGAGTAAGAAATAGTATTAGTAACTCCCTACTTGTTTAAAATACGCCCCTTATTACTATTTAATATAATAATAGCCTAGAGAGCTTAAATATCTATTAGTAGTTATAAAAGAGTAATTAAGCCTAGGAAAGTATAAGATCCTTAACCTCCTAGTAATAATACTAAAGCTACCCCTCCTTATTAAATAAATATAAGATTAATAACCTAAAGATAAGAGAGAAAAAGAAAAAGGGAGAGAGGGTATTAAAATCGTAATTACTAGCCCCTAGTAAGGATATTAATAGACTTTTCTTACCCCCCTCCTTTTTCCTAGAAAAGATTATTACTAATATTAAATTACTTTTTACTAAAAATAAAGTTAGTTATTAGAGTATTAGATAAAAAGAGGTATATTATTTTTCTTTATTTTAAGTATAGGGATATTAAGACTAAGGACTTAAAGGGTTATTATTAATAGGAGATAACGAGGGCGAGGTTAATTGGTATTTTTAACGAATTGTGCCTGCGAACTGGGTGAATTTGTTGTAGTCTTTTTGCGAAGGGGCTGCGGCGTAATTCCGAGCTCAATAATATTAACTACTATACTACAGCTCCTCCTTTTCTTTAAATATTACTTCTATTTAGCTCTTTAGTCTATAAATTACTTACGCGTTTCCCTTATTAACTTTTCTCCTAATATATTATAATAGGGAAAGTTATTTTTTATAATAACGAAGCGTTAGATATATAAATCTAGGAGTTAAGATCCTTAAACCTTCCTATCCTTAAAATTAGACTTTTAATAGAGCTTATACCTAATAAATTAAGTATAAGTAGGTTTTAAGTATAGAGATAAAATAATAGAGATATCCTAGGCTTTAGACCTCCTAATAAGCTTAGTTACTAGCTTTAGCTAATTAAATATAATACGCGCCCTCTACCTAGGATAGATAATATCCCTAGTTAGATAGACCCTTTTAATATAGTATTAAAATATATCCTTATTAAACGTTAGAATAGGACCTTAGAGGTAGTAGAGGAGACGATTTACTCCTTATACTTATAGCAAGTTATAGCTAGTATATTTAATACTATTAGCGCACTTAAAATAGCAACTTTAATATACGCTAAGGATATCTTAGTAGTTACTTACTATATTATAAGGCCTACTAAGCCTAGCTAACCGCTCTATTATAAGATAGTTAGAGGTATAAAAAACGATTTTAAAGATAGAGATATAAGAGATACTATAGTTACCTAAATTAAAGCTATATCCCCTAATATACTCCTTATTTATCTATAAGCGCCTAAGTCTATTAAGGTAGTTATTATAGGTCTACTAATTAACTTATAAGATAAGAGAAACTAGTTTTATAATAATTAGTAATTAAGGAGAGGCGCTAAAGGATAATTATAAACTCTAATACTTATTATTAGGAGCTTTCTACTAAGATATAGGGCTAAAAAGTTTTAATAAGATAGCTATACCTAATAGAACTTTAATATATAAACCCTCTATTATAAGCCTCTAGTCTCTACTTTATTAATTAGCTTAGGTCTTTTATATAGATTAGAAGCCTAGTACCTCTAAAGTAGCCTATTAAGATAAGATATTAAGCTTAGATTAATTATTTATTAAAGGCTTTTACTAATAAAATACCTCCTAAAGGATACTAGACCTAACTAAGGGTAGATAAACTTCTATATAATTAATACTTTAAATTAAGAGATAGAAATACTAGGAAAGGGATAGCTTAAGAAGATATTAAATATTAAATAGCTAAGTATACCTCTTAATTTATAAACCTAGAGGTTTCCTCTCTAAATAGAATAGATATTAACCTACTAGTACTTATAAATACTAATTTCTAAACTAATTTAATAGTTTCTACTAATCTAGAAGAGTTCGATAGAGAGGAAGGATTATTAAAAGAACTAAATATCTAGAATATAAAAAGAAGGAATACCTATAAGACGTAGAAGAGGGATTATAACTTATAATAACTAGCTAACTTTATAAAGTATTCTAACTACCCTAGGTTTATAAAACTATCTATATCGCCCTACTTAGCCCCTACTACCCTAAGAGATATTATATTTAACCCTACTAATACCTTAGTAGGATTTAATACTATAAGACCTATAGAGAACCCTATATTAAATAAAAATAAGCCTATACTAGTAGTCCTATAATATATATAATAGAACTAAGAATCTATAAATTACTTAATAACCTAGTATAGAAGAGGGTTATCTATTATAACTTTAGCCTAGGTAGAATATTTATTAGACCTTTATAATATATAAGGGAAGCTAATAAGATAAGAGGAGTTAGATAATTTAGAGGTTATAGCCCTTTTTATATTTATAATTAAGGGCTACCCTCGTAGTATCTATATCCTAATCTATAAGCTAGCTTAGTAACCTAGGAAAGAAATTAATAAGGCTTCTATAGAGCCTAAACGAGTAGAGGCGAAGAATCTCTACGATATTATTAAGGCCTTCTTTCTACTAAACTATAGTAATTATTACTAGGCTGCGATTTTTATAGACTAATTAACTAGCTACTACTTCTATTATAACTCTATATAGGACTAGAATAGTAATTAGCGCTTCGTTAAGGCTATATAAGACCTTAATACGTAGTATTATAAGATAGGAGCCCCTCTATAACTCTAAAAGCTCCTATTAATTAATACCTATATAGTTAATTTAGCTTAGTAGAGGGATAGATTTATATATAGCCTCTAATATATTAAATAAGCTAAAGCTCTAATTTAAGAAGGATTACTATCTCTATACTTTAGTAGTATAACCTTAAGCGATAGTATATTATTCTCTAACTTTAAAATCCCCTTAGTTACTTAATAAATATCTATAATTACTATAGAGTTTTATAACTTAACTAGTAATAGTAGTATAGCTCTATAAGATACCCTATTAAGCTAAGAAGACTTTGAGAAAGTACCTTTCTTCCCTTTATACCCTCCTACTCCTTTACTTAGAAATAATAATATAGTAGACTTTAGAAATAATAATAATATTATACTATCTCCTATAGTAGATATTCCTCGACCTATTTATAGATTATTAGTATTATCTAGGTCTACTTTATTTAAAATACTAGATAATAAGCTTAAATACCCTAGATATTAGCTTTAGTTATAAGTCTTATAGATACTAAGTTATAGTATAACTATTAAGTAACGCCTAAGAACTATACTTATAGATATACTATTATATCCTAAGAGGCCTCGTCCTTTAAATAAGTATAACTATAGCTATATAGACTATATCTAGTAGAGAGTCGACTAGTAGAATTAGATCGAATAGAACACGCCTAAAGGAGTATATTATTATAACTTCTTATGCTTAATATAATAGGGTAAGTAGTTTTAGCTATACTAAGGATTAGAATAGGATAAGGAGTATCATAAAGAGGAGGCCTCTGGCCACTGCATAGTGATTTTACCTGCTTAAGTGCAATAGACCTTCTAACTCCGCGCCTCCTGATAATATATAGGCTTCGGTCACGTGATTATAACTTTCCTAACTATAGCCGCACTTATACGTACCCTACTAGATAGCCTCATGATCTTTAACTTTATATTAATAATAACGTAGTTTTTAATTATTTAATAGACTACGAAACTATCGACTTTTCCTCTCGCGTACTACCCGCGCTGCTATTAAATACTGCTTCTATTACCGCTTTATCTACTAGCTATACTACTATTAGCAACGCTCTCTCTATATTAAAGCAGTTAGCGCAAGCTATACTTACTAATATTTAAGCCCTAAGGGGCCTAAGCCGCCTCTACCTTAATAGTATAGAGGACCTGCTTAAAGAAGGGCTATTCTATAGGGTATATAATAACCCGCCTAGCTTCTACTACTAAGTCTACTTACTTAGTTATAATATAATAATAAGTATCCCCTCTAGGGGTATTAATAAGAGCCCTCTTAAGGGCTATATTAATAATATACTCTCTATATATAATAGAGTAGTTAAAGAAGGAGCGGGCTTTATTAATTATATTAATACTAAACTCTCTAGTAAGCTCTCGCGCGTTATTAGTATTAAAGGGTATACCTCGCGCAGGCTTAGCGTTTTTATATATAGGGTTTAGTACTAATATAGTTAAGGGATAAGAATAAGGAAGAGGGAGAGGTATAAGGCCCTGCTTATAGCAGAGCTTCTTATACTTCTAGCTATAAGAACCTCTTAGGAAAGACCTCTTTAGTTAAGGAGTTACCTCTTGTATAGTAGCGTTTATAATACCTTACTAGAAGGTCGACCTTTTAGGTTAAGGAGTTATTTTATATAGTAGCTTTATTACGAGAGCCTTAAGAGCCCGTTCAGCTCTAATATAATTAGCCCCGGTATAGCGCGTATCCGACTCTATGATATTTAGAGGGTTTACTTGCGAGTAGTAGGAACGTATAGGGTTCCTATATTATTTTCCTTAACTAGTAGAGGGTATAAGTTAAAATGCCTATATAGTGTTTCCCGAATTATGCCTGCGAACTAGGTGAATTTGTTATAGTCTTTTTGCAAAGGGGCTGCGGCGTAATTCCGAGCTTAATAATAAAGAGGAAGAGGTAATAAAGCTATTATTAAGATATAACTTATAGTAAAAGATAGTTAAACCTAAGGGACCTTCTTAATAATAAGGTCGCTTACTTAGAAGACGTTATTTATAGATTAGATCTATAAATAGAGTTTATTTATTATTTCTATAAAGTAGTTTTATTTTTTTTTTTCAAGACTCTCCTTTATAATATTATAAAGAGTCTCGAGGGGATAATTAGAATAAGATAAGATAGGGCCTCTAGCCACTGCATAGTAATTTTACCTGCTTAAGTGCAATAGACCTTCTAACTCCGCGCCTCCTAATAATATACAGCCTTCGGTCACGTGATTATAATTACTAACTACCTTTCCTAACCATAGCTATACTTATACGTACCCTACTAAATAGCCTCACGATCTTTAACTTTATATCGATAATAACGTGGTTTTTAATTATTTAAACTACGAAACTATTGACTTTTCCTCTCGCGTACTACCCGCGCTGCTAATACTACCTCTATTACCGCTTCTTCCGCTAGTAGTCCTCTTATTCGATCGGGTTAGGTAACGCCTTCGCAGCTATGCTATCGTTAGTAACGCTCTCTCTATTAGTCGGCGTAAGCTATACTTACTAACCCCTAAGGGGCCTAGGCTACCTCTACCTTAATAGTGCGGAGGACCTGCTTAAAGAAGGGCTACTCTATAGAGTATATAACAACCCGCCTAGCTTCTACTACTAAGTCTACTTACTTAGCTATAATATAATAATAAGTATCCCCTCTAGGGGTATTAATAAGAGCCCTCTTAAAAGCTATATTAATAATATACTCTCTATATATAATAGAGTAGTTAAAGAAAGAGCGGGTTTTATTAATTATATTAATACTAAACTCTCTAGTAAGCTCTTATATATTATTAGTATTAAAGGGTATACCTCGCGCGGGCTTAGCGTTTTTATATATAGGGTCTAGTACTAATATAATTAAGAGATAAGGAAGAGGGAGAGGTATAAGGCCCTACTTATAATAATAGAGCTTCTTAGACTTCTAGCTATAAGAACCTCTTAGGAAAGACCTCTTTAGTTAAGGAGTTACCTCTTATATAGTAGTATTTATAATACCTTACTAGAAGGTCGACCTTTTAGGTTAAGGAGTTATCTTATATAGTAGCTTTTACTTTTAGTACCTTACTCGAAGGTCGACCTTTTGGGTTAAGGAGTTATCTTATATAGTAGCTTTCGCTTTATTAGAAGGTTTAGCGAGGGTATTACTATAAGAGCCTTAGTAGCCTATTTAGCTCCGATATAATTAGCCCTAGTGCGGCGCGCGTCCGACTCTATACAAGGGTTTACTTATAAGTAGTAGGAACGTATAGGATTCCTATATTATTTTCCTTAACTAGTAGAGGGTATAGGTTAAAATACCTATATAGTATTTCCTAAATTATGCCTGCGAACTAGGTGAATTTATTATGGTCTTTTTGCGAAGGGGCTGCGGCGTAATTCCGAGCTCAATAAGATAAGATAGATTTAGCTATATAACCTTTAGAAAACTCCCTTAGTATATAGACTTATTATAAGAAGACTATAGAATAGAGCGTAGAAGAGAGGAGTATAGTAAATAAGAAGATAGTATAGATATTATTATAATTAGTACCTTAATAACCCTATACCTCGTTTTTTAGTATTTTTCTTAGCAAATCTATACCTGATTTAGATAATCTTTTTTAATTAGATCTGCGAATTATTCTATATATCTTTTAAGCCTACTCTTAATATTCTTACCTATTTATAAGTAGAGCTATGTTATTTGTTATCTTTCTAGTTCCTCTCGGTTCTAGCCCTTTCTAATATATATAATATAGCCATTAATATATAAGAATAAGATAAAGGATATTAAGGACTTATATAAGATTATAGTCTAATTTAAGGACTGTATTTAAGAAATAGTTAACCCTAAGTATTATTTAACCTGCTTTATACCTTAGAACTCTATTACTAACGCTATTATCCAGCTAAAGGCAAAGGCTAGGATTAATAATACCTAGTAGCTTAAGTTAGTAAGGGTACTCTATATAGAAATCCTTTAAATCCCTTATAAAGGAAAGATTGTAGCCTAGAAGTCTACTACTAAATAGGTTAATAAGTATAAATTAGCTATATCTAAATTAAGGGTAGTTAATATAGTAGAGGGTGGCCTCTGGCCACTGCATAGTGATTTTACCTGCTTAAGTGCAACAGACCTTCTAACTCCGCGCCTCCTGATAATACATAGCCTTCGGTCACGTGATCCTTTCCTAACTATAGCCGTACTTATACATACCCTACTAGATAGCCTCACGATCTTCAACTTTATATTAATAATAACGTAGTTTTTAATTATTTAAACTATGAAACTATTAACTTTTCCTCTCGCGTACTACCCGCGCCGCTAATACTACCTCTATTACCACTTCGTCCGCTAGAAGTCGTTACTATCTTTACTATGCTATTATTAGCAACGCTCTCTCTATTTAGCATAAGCTATACTTACTAACGTTTAAGCCCTAAGGGGCCTAGGCTACCTCTACCTTAATAGTGCAGAGGACCTGCTCGAAGAAGGGCTACTCTATAGGGTATATAACGACCTACCTAGCTTCTACTACTAAGTCTACTTACTTAGCTATAATATAATAATAAGTATCCCCTCTAGGGGTATTAATAAGAGCCCTCTTAAGGGCTATACTAATAATATACTCTCTATATATAATAGAGTAGTTAAAAAAGGAGCGGGTTTTATTAATTATATTAATACTAAACTCTCTAGCGAGCTCTCGCGCGTTATTAGTATTAAAGGGCGTGCCTTGCGCAGGCTTAGCGTTTTTATATACAAGGTCTAATACTAATATAGTTAAGGATTTATTATAGGTTATAGGGATAAGGAAGAGGGAGAGGTATAAGGCCCTGCTTATAGCAGAGCTTCTTATGCTTCTAGCTATAAGAACCTCTTAGGAAAGACCTCTTTAGTTAAGGAGTTACCTCTCGTATAGTAGCATTTAGAATACCTTTAGTACCTTGCTAGAAGGTCGACCTTTTAGGTTAAGAAGTTATCTTATATAATAGCTTTTACCTTACTAGAAGGTTTAGCGAGGGCGTTATTATAAGAGCCTTAGTAGCCCGTTCGGCTCTGATATAATTAGCCCTAGTATAGCGCGCGTCTAACTCTATATAGTGATATTTAGAGGGTTTACTTGCGAGTAGTAGGAATATATAGGGTTCTTATATTATTTTCCTTAACTAGTAGAGGGTATAGGTTAAAATACCTATATAGTATTTCCCAAATTATACCTGCGAACTAGGTGAATTTATTATAGTCTTTTTGCGAAGGGGCTGCGGCGTAATTCCGAGCTTAATATAGTAGAGGGTAGCGAGAAGTTAGGATAGTTTAATAACTTTATCCACGCTACCTACTAAACCCCTCTCTCTTTATAAACTATGACTTATAAGTTAACTTATAGAAAAGAGGCTAATAATAGAACTCTAAAGCTTAATAATCTTATTAAGAGTATATAAGGTGAAGTCTTAGAAATAGTTAACGCTGTAACCTTAAAATTATATATTATAAAGAGTAGAGTATTTAGACTAATAATAGCTAACTTTCCTATTTACCTAGTAAAGACTCCTTAACCTTAAAGTAAGTTAAGGAAGAGAAATACTAATAAAGGGTCTAATAATTATTAAGATAAGTATAAGAAGGGATTTAGTAAGTATTAGGTATATATAGGTTACTACTGGCTACTAAGGTATTAGTATATCTTTACTAATAAGGCACCTAATAACTAGATTCCAAATAAGTTAGTAGCTAACCTAGTAAAGGAGTAATATAAGGGAGAATTAGTAGATAAGATTAACCGTTTAAAGATCTCTATAAAGTACTAATAACTCTTAAAGAGATATAGAGGAAAGGCAGGAGTTAAGAAGGCAGTATTTACTATAACTTATACTTATAAGTTATCTAAATCAGTATTATTAGACTTAGGTTTAATAGTTTATATTCTAAATAACCTCAAACGCTTTAAGACCCTCTATAGCGCTTACAATAAGGACTTTATCCTTATAGGATCGAAACTAATACTAATGAAAGGGTATAGATCTATAATAGTAAACGTTATTAGACCCAAAGGTTACCCAGTAAAGCTATACCTCTCTAATACTATTTATTATAGTATTATAGTAAGTAATCTTATATTCTATAGATACTTAAAGAAAAAGGGAATCTACTAGGATAATAGACTAGATAACTACTACCTTTAATAATAACATAGTACTTTTATTACTAAAGTCCTCGATATCCATAATTAACATATCCTCAAGTAAATACTAAAGAAACCTTAAGTAGTATTTCATAATACTATAATGCTAATCCCTCTATAATATAATACCTATACCACCTTAATAAGAAGAAAGCCAAGGAAAGGCACCTATAGCAACTAGCACTCTTAACTTAGCCACGCAGGAGAGGCCATAATATACTACCTAGAGGCTATAATATATAGTATAAGAGTAAAAGGAGAAATACCCCTAATAATAGTAAACTATAATACTTATAGCCTAGGGAAAATAGTTTAATAAGTATACCAAACACTAAGAGAGTCTATTATAACCTTAATACCAGGGAGATAAATAGCCCTAAACCTCTACTTATTTAAACAAGGATATAGAGGCTTTATAACCCTCTTATTATTTCTAGATAAACTATTAAGATATACCTAGGACTACTACCTCAAAGACTACTTAACTAGGACCCTAATAAAAGTATTTACTTAATTTATTAACTTGATTAAAAGGGAGCTAAATATTATAATTAAGGTATTTAAATATAATAATAAAATCCTAAAGTACCTAGAGATAGAGAGCCTTATTTAGATAATAGGTATTTAGATTAAGCTATCTACCCTAAATACCTAAGCTTAAAACAGGGGCAGAGAGAGGATTATAATAGTTATAAAGATAAAGGCTAGATATCTTTAGTTATTATTAAAGCTTCTACCCTACTTATAGCTAGAGATCTACGCAGCAGCAACCTATATATATAACTATACTCTATTATAGTTAAGAGGTTAGAAAACTCCTTATAAGTATCTATACTAGTTTATAAAGAGCAATAACACTATACTAGATATCTCCTACCTATAATAATATAGCTATAAGGTATTTACCTTAACTACCTAAGCTTAACTTTATAAAAACTATCTTTAGCACTTTAACCCTAGAGCTTAGATTAGATACCTTATTAGCTACGCTTTATTAAACTCCTACTAAGTATAACTAACACCTAGTAAAGCAAGAAGTTATTACTATAAGAGACGTTATATTTAATAAAAGTATAAAATTTAGTAGTAATGTTAATAAGTAGAAGGATAACCTCTAGGAGATAAACTAGGAGGAGATATGCAACTACTATAATAATATTATTAAGTTAATAAAACTATAATTAATACTAAACCCGGATAACGCTAAGGATAATAAAGAAGCTAAATAGTTATAACTAACTAATCTAATAGAGACTAATGAGGTTAATATACTAACTAAGTTCTAGCTATAAGATAAGTTTAAATACTCCTAAGCTTAGTTCTAACTTATTACTCTACCTTAATCTCTACCCTTATTATTCTTCTAAGTAATAGAGAATCTTAAGATAAAGGGGGGGAGGGTTATTACTACTAAATCTAAGGAATTTAGGATTAATTTAAGAACCTCCTATAAAGTAGTATTCCTAGCTAGTATAAAGCTAAGTAAATTCATAAAGTGGTAAGATAACCTCTACGCCTACCTATAGTCTAGCTAACCTAGTACTAGTAAGGAGTATAACTAGGTATTAAGCCTTAAAGCTAGGGGCCCCCTACTTAGTCTAATAGTAATAAATAATTCTACTAGGGATATGTTAAAGAGGTTCCTAATAAGAACCCACTAGAGAGGTCTGCTATTATTACCCTTATCTTATAGCTAACTAGCTAGTTACCTATTAGGGGATAAGTTTAGAGAAGCTGAAAAATCATATCTAAATAGTTATAAACTATTAAAATTATAGACTAAAGTACTTAGTATAATAGCACGAGGTTATAAAGTCCTTAGCTACTACTAAGTATATACCTATAAGCTAGATAAGTATAGAAGACTCGTTAAAGTTAAGGTAAGACTTTTTATTAGAGAGGATCAATAGCCTTATAATCTAAGAGACACTTATACTACTACCCTAGCTAGGATATCTTTTAGAACCCTTATTATAGTTATAAATAGGTTTAATATAAACCTCTTATAATATAATATAGTTAACGCTTTTATTTATACTAATCTTAATAAAGAGGTCTATATAGAGATAGCGCCAGGTTACTAAAAGAGCAGACGCGTTCTAAAGTTACTTAAAGCCCTCTATAGACTTCACTATTCACTACTCCTATAGCAATAATACCTAGAAATAGGTCTTATAGTAAATAGATTTAAGTAAGTAGCTAGTAAAAAGTACTACTAGCAAGATAGTAAGATCCTATTCTTCTTCTATATTAATAAATATATATATATATATCCCCCTTCTAAAGAAATTAAGGCAAGATAGGTCATTAGTAAACTTCAACTATAATACTACCTTAAAGGAGGTAAGGATATTTAGTAGTTTCTAGGAATTAAAGTAATTTAAGATTAATATAACTATAAACTATAGCTCTTATAGTTATCCTTTTTTAAGAAGTTATTAAAACTCCTTACTAGCAAATTAATAAGAAACTATAAGACCCTAATAGTATAAGAAGAACTCTTACTATATAAAGGAGAGGTAACAAAAGCTAATATCACAAGCTACTAGCAAAAGATAGGATCTCTGCTATATACTATAGTAATAATAAGACCTAATATCTCATTTATAGTAAGCAGACTTACCCGCTTTAACTAAAACCCTAGACCTTATCCCTATATAGCTGCTAATTATATTATTTAATACCTTATATAAACAAAGGGACTATACCTAGAATATAGAGTCCCTAAGGGATTATCTAAAGGCCTCAAAGTCACGTCAGACACTAGTTTCACTAATAATACACAAGACTATAAAAGTTCCCAATCCTTTATAATAAAGCTCTTTAGGGGGATAGTATTATAGAGAGCAAATAAGTAAAATATAGTTACTATATTAACTATAGAAATAGGGCTTCTCGCCCTCTTATAGATAGCAAAGGAGAAACTATTTATAAGTTAACTTATTACTACCCTATAAGTCTCTCTCTTAAATTATAAACTACCTAAGTTTATAGATCCTATAGCTATTAATACGCTAAAAGTCACAATCTAGTGCAATAACCTATAAATAGTAAGCCTCGTTATAAAGGAGATATTTCAATTATAAGTAAAACTCTACTATATTAATATCTTTAACCACTAGCTATAGCACGAGGTTATAGAAGGGTATATTATGGTTATCTATACTCCTTTAGCTAAATTAATAGCAGATAGACTTATAAAACCCCTCCTATAGCAGTCTCACGAGAGATTTATTACTTAATTAGGCCTCGTTAATAAGTTATAAATAATTATAGAGACCTAGAAGAGAGAGAAGTTATAAAATACTAATAGTAATATTAGGCCTAGATCTAAGTAAGCCTAATACCTAACCTAAAGGGGCAACTCTATAGTTACTATACTAATTAAATTAACTTACTAAATACCTTACTAACTATAACGTTATACCTATATAAAAGGGAGGGCATTATATTAATATTTAAGACCTTAAGTATATAATTTACTAGAGATTTTATTTATATAAGTTCATATCTTCTTTCACCTCCTTATAATTAAGTAATAACTCCTCTTCTAAAGTGAATAATACCCTTATAAGCTATACTATTAAAACTATCCTATTAATAGCAATACCTCCTTAAAATACCCCACTAGTAGTAATAAAGGATAATAGAGAGTAGCAATCCCTCTTACTATAAATAAGTAACCCTATAAGATAAAGCAGCTAAGTTAAGATAAGATAAATAACTATAAAAGAGATAGCACCCTCTCTATATAATAATCCCTCTTACTAATAATATTCTTAAGTTAGCACCGCTTAAATAAGCCTATTATTACTAACTTTCTAGATAAGATCTATAAGCTCTTAGGTAGATAAGAAGACTAAGTTATAACACTATAATCAAGAGCTAAGGGCTTAAATACTTTATAATAACCTATAGATAACGTTAAGGGATAATACTAAAGAAGGGATCACGAGATAGGTAAATAATAGGGTTATAAAGTTATTAGTAAGTATATTAGAGGTATTAGATAACTTCACGTTAAAAGGATATATTAGATAACCTTAAATACGCTAGATTTAAGCGCTTAAGAGTTATTTAGTAAACTTAGCTAGTTACGCTAAATTACGCCATATTACGCTATATTATATCAAAACTAAAGGGGCATATTAAATCAACCCCTTAGCGTATATAGTAACGCGCTAAGTGCGCGTAAAAGCAGCAGTAGCTATGGCGTAATGGCGCGATACCTATATTAGCCACTTTTGGGCGTAAATAACGCATGGATCCATGCGCAGAGATTTCGAGATAGCTACACACTCAATACATCATCATTTTGCACCCCATACCATACGATTCGACAGATGCAATGCTTCCAGCGTCGCGAGCACAGGCCACTCAACCACGCCTCAATCCTGATCCTCGTCCGCGACGCTGTTTGCTGCAGGCACCTCATCACCGGGCTGAGCATCAACATCTAACTGACTGTTCTATGTCTGCTTGCCCTCTTCCTCTGAATCTGCGATACTCAATGCTCGGGTTCTCTTGATCCGCAATGACTTGTGTCGCGTGCTAGCGCTGGCGTCATCGTTATCGAGCTCCTGGCTCCCGGTGGGGAGGTCGATCTCCAACGTCCCTATCACCCCCACTGGTACTCAACTTGTCGCTGGTCGATCGGTTGCTGCTCAATTCGTCTTGATTCTCACCGCTTCCTGCACTGCTGGTCCTGACGCGTTCTCTTTGCTCCGCGGCTGCTTGTGCGTTCCATGCATCGACCGCGGCGTCCCTCTGCCCAAATGTCTGGGGGAGGCCATCTCCACCAAGCGTCCCGTCTTCGTCATCAAACCTTGGGGGAAGCGGTTCTTCTATGATGTCGGACAACTTTCGGATCGCTTCGCGAACGACGTCTAACTGTTCGACGACCTTCCTTCTCTTGCTCGCCCCAGCGTTGATGCAAAGCTCTGCAACCCGCTTCCTGCGGTGATACTCGCTCACACTCTCTTCAATGCTTTCGGCCGATCTCTGCGACTCAACGACTGTGCGAGCCCCAGACCTCTAGGCTGGTTTGTCGCCGACAAGCTGGAGCGAAGGGAGCCACTGTATGCGATCGAGACGATTCATGTAGTCTTGACGTAGTTGGGTCAAGGTGGCCTCAGCCTCTGCCTTGTCATTCTGAACAAGCCCCTCGTAATAACCGTCCACCCTTTCCTGATTCGAGAGATCTTTCAACATGTCCGCTGCCTGGGACAGAATATCCTGCGTGTTGGTATTGCTTTGGGCTGTCGCTCGGCGTTTGCCTTGTCGGACTTTGTCTTCGCGTTGGGGCGCCATTGCGTCGGCCTCGATCGGATCTGGAAAAGAGTCAAAAAACTGGTCCGCGTCTTCCGACGCGGTGTCTCCAATGGGAACGAGGCCGCCACTGCCCGGGCTGTCTTCTCGCGACAGGGGGACCCAATTGGCTTCAGCAACACTGTCTTCGATGTCTGCCGAACCTTGAAGGAAGATATCGAGAGATCTCGCCCTTGAAACTCCGGGGGATGTCGACGAAACTCGGGATAGGTGGTCTGCCGAACCTCGAAAGAAGCTATCGGAAGGTCTCGCCCTTGAAACTCCGGGTGATATCGATGAGAAGATTTGGGATCGGTGTTCTGCCGGGATCGTTCGGGGTGGTTCGCCTCGTGGTGAGGGATCGATGTCACTTGCTTCGCTCTGTCTGGCTGAAGATTCGTCCACTGACCGCGCCTTACCCTGGCGCGAGAGCGAATGCGAGGCGAGGGGTGACGAGTGGTGGGGTTCTGGCTCGTCTTGATGTTGTGCGCCGACTGGATCTCCCGTGGTTGCTCGTGGTTGCTTACGCTTGTTCTTCAGTTTCGTAAAGTCTTGCGAGGTGAATGGGTCTTGGACGTAATTGTCGGTGATTGACGGATTCTTTTGACTATTCACGGTATTGATGCGTGTGTGCAATAAGTTGTTGAAGAGTTCCTCCGCGGACAAGTCCGAAAGCACAGCCCAGTCTACTTGCCAACACCTTCGCGATGCAACGGCCTGTTCCCCATACCAGACATACAACTGATGTGGGTGAGAGAGACCGAGAGATGTGGCGGCTTTCCTTTGGTGGCGGCCTTGATCTGGTTTGGCTTTGATATTGTCCCAGTGCTCCCCGTAGACGATGGCGAGCACTCGATCGAGGTGGTGCGGGAGCCTCGCAGATATCCAGCTGGGGAAGGTGTCGCGATGGCGTCGGTCACGTCTCAATTTGCTCAGACGGTACGAGTATTCGTCCAGCAGCGTCTTCTAGGCATTGCGGATTACCTCGTCCGACTTGTTGAATGCTGCAACGATGGCCTCGGCAAGGCTTTCGACCCGCCGATCAAGGTCTTCGATTTCTTCCGGCCGATCGACGTCCTCGATGTTGGCTGATTGATCTCGCTGCTGTCGTGTCTGGACGGGCATTTCAGGAAAAGGAAAGAACGATGGCGGTGCCCTGGCCGGGCGAGCATGGGTTGAATGCGTTGGGAAAACACCAGACTTCGCGACTGTCGATGTGTCGAGGGCAGGAAAGAAGATTGAAAAAAGACGTCACAGGGAGTCGAGTGACGGTTCGAAGGTAGTACGCGCACGGTGCAGGGTGGGTGGCAGGTCGGGGTGTTACCTTAGCGATCCGATAAGATAAGATCCGGTACCTTAAGTGCAGGCGCGCAGGGGCCGGCAGCAGACAACCGGTCACATTTCCGCAGCTAATTACATAAGCCAGGTACTCTGTACTGCGCAAGACGTCCAGGGTGTCGTCCAGGGCCGGACGTCTTGGCCGTGAGGAACTTGCGCGACTGGTCTTGAGGAAGACCAGGAAGGGCATGGGAACTTGCCGCATCCGATCCCCGTCGCCGGGAAAGTCGACGTGCCGCCCGTCGGACATTCCGAACGAAGGACTTGACGCAGACGGGCCATCCAGACTGCCCGACTTCTCGTCAGACTTTTCCGAGTTCCACGCGATCAACCACTGGCTATGAAAGCGAGATGGATGCTAAATGTCCCCGTGGGAAAGTCGCGGGGCCCTTGTCGGAGTCCAGCTTCTCAGAGCTGCTATGTATTCGTAGACATCCGCTGCCTGGCCAGTTGGCGTACGAAGTACAGAGTAAGGTACCACCTGGCTGAATCGAGTGCGGGGGCATGTGGCGCACCGTTTGGGCTAGGGCATCCCCGCCACGCCAGCGTCGCATCAATGTCGCGCCGGTGACCGACATCCCAGGAAGATACCTAGGTACCTTAGGTCCCACGTATTGGTACAGAAGGAGTCAATGTCGCCCCGATCCATTAGGACGGAAGGAGTTAATATCGCAACGCTCGTCTGCAGGAAGGTAGCGGGTACGTACCAATTTTAGCGCGAGGAGACTGGGCCTGGTGCTGTTTCTTCCCAAAACATTAGTCTTCTTGCCCCCAATTCCAACCACTTCTCCTCCAACCTTCAAATTCAGCACCGATCCAAATTCATCGCCCACGCCACATGCAGGCGTCCATTGTCTTCTCGAATGTGCCAGTAGCCTCGCTCAAGGCTAGCTCCAGGTTGGTCTGGAGGTCTTGGATGCACCCAAACGAAAATGTGTCGGCAATGTTTTCTACTTCGACCTCGCCTCCAACAAAGTACGACAGCACCTTGTGTTATAGCTAGGCTATCTAACAGTGGGTTCTGCTAACAGAAGCTAAGGGATAACGCTATAAGATAGGTAGGTCTGAACGTTAGTAGAAGGTATAGTAATTAGTCATAGACTTTACGTTAGGTATAGTATAAGGTAAGCCTAAAAGTATTTAAAGATATTTATAAACTTAATTACTAAAAAGCTATAAAAGCTATCCTTAAGTAAGTCTTAAGTCTATTCTAAATATAGTCTTAAATAGTTCTTTTATCTAGATATATCCTAAATATATTATAGTAATAATTACTTTTTTTATAGATAAGTAATTATAATTAGTTAGTAAGACTAACTAATTACTAATCTATATATTTACGTTTTACTAATTACTTTTTATCTCTTATTATTATATAACTTATACTATAGTTTTTCCGTTCTAAAGTAAGTCTTTCTATCCCTACTCTTTATATATATAAATGTTTTATTCTAGCTACTAAGTACTCTATAGGCTATATCCTAGCTAGTTATACTTCTATAGGTTATAATATTAAGTCTCCCCTTAAATAGTCTTATCCTTAAGACTAATATAAATAAGTATAGGCTTTTAGGTTAAAGAGTTATTAGTTATGCTTTTTAGTTTACTTATAATATTAATACTACATTAAGTTATATTTAAAAATTAAATCCTTTATCCTTAACGCTTTAGTATTAAAATTATATGCTTTATATTATAGAGTTTAGAATTATCGCTAAGATGCTTTATTTATTTTATTGTTTTTTAAGAAAGCATTATAAACTATTACTTAATACTAAAGTCTATAGCGAGTATACTTATTTAAGGAAGTCTTATAATATAGCTTAAAACGCAGTATAGGCCTATAGGTTTTTTATCCCTTTTCTTAGCTAGAATCCTTTTACTAACGTAATTAATAGTAAATCGTTTACTAAATAAAGCAAGCTAGTTAGATAATAAAGTAATGAAGGAGGAAGAGTTATTATAGAAAAGGGCGTTAGCGTTATGCATAATATAGCTAGCCTTAGATAACTCTTTAGTAAAGTTAGATTGCATAAGGAAATCGAAGCAAATAGTGTTTTAAAAGGGTTATAAAGTAACTAAAGAGGCAGCCTTTTGTAAATCGTTAATAGTATATAAGGTTTAAGCCTTAAAGGGTTTTAAAGTGATTAATTTAAATATAATGCTAAGCAGCTAGAATCTAAAGACTTTAAATTTCTTATTAGAGGAGGCTTTAAAGGTTTTTACCTTTAGGGGTTTCTAGCTTATTATTTATATTTATGTTTCTTATATTTTTATTATAACTAGTCTAAATGCTATAAGTATTCTTTTAGTTCCTAAGTGTTTTCTTTATATCTATATCCTTTTTATTTAATAAGGTATTCTTCCTTACTATAGTTTCTTTAATAGTTAAAGATTTAGTTAACTTTATAGTTTTATTTTAAATTAACTTTAATATAGTTAAAAGTATATAATCCTTTTAGTATTAGTTGAAAGAGTAAGATATAAAAAACTAAATAGTATTTTATAGTATTAAGTAATATAAGTTTAAAGTTAACGTTAGATACTTTCTTTATAATTTTAAAAGGTTTAAGTTTTTCCAAAGTCTAACTTATTGCTTAGTTATTTAGGGATGCGTTAAAGGGATTCAACCCCTTAAGTATATAGATAGACTTAAATATGATTAACACGTTTAAGCTGTTTAACGAACTTAACGCGTTGAACGCGCTTAACGCGCTGAACGTGATGAACATAATAAAGGCTCCTAGAGCATTTATTGCCTTTAAGGAGAGATCCTTAATTTATTTATATTATATTTGTACCTAATAATATATTCACCCTAGTGACCTGTATTAAATAGTAGTATGACCTTAACGGTTATCTATTACCCTTAACCTAAGGAAGATAGTTAACTCTATATTAATAGTTAACTTTATTAACTTTAAATAGGCTCTATTTTATAGTTAACTCTATAGATAGTATAGTGATAATACTGCTCCTGAACTCTTTCTTTAACTAGGAATATCTTATAGAGATATTAAATCTCTAATTCATAAAGAATGCCTTACTTCCTATTAATTAATTATAAACTTAAGGAAGTGCTTAACTCTAGTCTTCCTAAACCTATTAACGATATAGTAATTACTAATTTTATAGCTATAGTGAAAAGATACCTAGAAAGGTTTTATATAACTCTAATGCTAATAAAGTATATACTGCTTAAATTAGTAACTAAGGTAACTATTACTACAATAGTATAAGAGAACTATATATATTACTTATTAAACTGATATAGCTATTTCCATTATATATCTCCTTAAAGAGATATATACTTAACTACTTATTAACCTTATAGAAAGGTTACTAGAGCGTGGATAAATAATCTATAGTTATTTACTAACACTATATAATAATAGTATTACCTTAATACTTTATATTATAATTACTATATTTAACTTAAATATACTAAGGGATATAAACTAGACCTCATGCTGCTCTTTAGACAGAATAGAAAGATAGAAGGCTGTAAAACCTTAAAACCTAGTACTATAGAGAATATAGAAAACATAAAACTATAAATAAAAGGTAATATTATATTTTAAACGTAGAGTTTCCTAGCAGTTTCTTTAACTCTAGAGGAATATTATTAGTTTAGATAAAGCTTTTTAAATATCTTATTATCCCTATCTCTAGATTTAACCTCAGAAAAGGGTAGAACTTTAACCTTAAAAAAGAGTAGATTATCTTCTCCAGAACTAATAACTGAACTCTTTCTATTAATACTTAATAATATTAAAGCCCTAATAGCTAAGATAAATAATTTAGCTATAAAACCTCTTAATCCTAACGTAGCTAAATCTTCTATACTAAGTAATAGCTAAAGCTATTATAGCTAGCCTAGTGGATAATAGCCCTAACCAGGTTTATTAATATAATAGTCTCTGCTAGAGCTATTAGTCTTACTAAAAGGAAAGAAACCCCTTAAAAAGGAGATAATAGAAGCAGGCCCTCCTGAGGATATAAAGCCTAAAGTTCCTTTTTAGGAATATAAGCTACTAGCAGCACCTATAGATAATCCTAGTGATAATAGTAATAATAGCAATCTTAATAAAAAAAAGGGTTAAAAGAATAAGCCTAGACATAATAATAGTCAACCCCAGTAACTATTAAGTAAGCTAAAAGAGCTAAGTAAGTTTAGCAAGGTCTTTAATAAAATTAGTATTAACTAGGACTTCCTCTTACTTCTTATTACTTTAGATAAGGATAGCTTAATATAGGTAATATCCAGAACCCTTAATAATAAATTAAAATAATCTATACTATAGTTTAAAACTAATATAATTAGCTTATGTAACCTATTACTATGTAATAATAAAGTAGATAATGTATATATTAATAGTAGTTCTAAGATAGTTTACTAAAACATTTACTGCTTTATTAATATTATTAATAGCCATATTAAATCTAATAATAGTAACCTAGTAACTATAGTGCTTAACCTTTATTATACCTTACTATAATATGCTTTAGACTAGTACTATATAGACCTAATATAGAAAGAAAAGGCTAACCTGAGAAATCTATTATATAGACTATTATACTAAAAAGAATTACTCCTAGAATATTTCTATCTCCTATATAAGATTATAGAATCCTGCTTAGTAAGAGAATAATATACCTTATATAATATATATAATTACTGAGATATTTAATATTAGATAATAAAGGTTACTTACCTTTACTAGGATACTAAGGAATCTAAATGGAAAATACTATTATTTATATATAATAAGATAGATATAGAGCTTATAATTAGAATTCCCTAACCTAATAGAAACACTAACTATAATATATTTATTACTAATTTCTAAAGGATAGTACTAGGATAGGATAAGATAGACTTAGCTACGTAACTTTTAGAAAACTCCCTTAGCGCATAGACCTATTATAAGAAGACTATAGAGTAGAGCATAGAGGAGAGGAGCGTAGCGGACTTTAGTATAGTATATATATTATTATAATTAGTACCTCCTGACAATACAAAGCCTTCGGTCACGTGATCCTCTCCTAACCATAGCCGCACTTATACCTGCCTATAGCCTCACAATCTTCAACTTCATATTAATAATAACGTGGTTTTTAATTATTTAAACTACGAAACTATTAACTTTTCCTCTCACGCACTACCCGCGCTGCTATTAAATACCGCCTCTATTACCGCTTCGTCCGCTAGTAGCTATACTATCGTTAGCAATACTCTCTCTATATTAAAGTAGTTAGTATAAGCTATACTTACTAATATTCGCCTAGGCTACCTAGGCTACCTCTGCCTTAGTAATATAGAGGACCTGCTTAAAGAAGGGCTACTCTATAGGGTATATAATAACCTATTAAACTTCTATTACTAAGTTTACTTACTTAGCTTTAATACTATTATACCTTATAGAGTCCCCTATAGGGGTATTAAGATAAGCCCTCTTAAGGGCTATACTAATAATACGCTCTCTATATATAGTAGAGTAGTTAATAAAGGAGTAGGTTTTATTAATTATATTAAGTCTAAACTCTCTAGTAATCCCTTCTATATTATTTATACTAAAGGGTATACCTCGCTTAGGCTTAGCGTATTTATATATAGGGTTTAGTATTAATATAATTAAGGGATAAGGATAAGGATAAGGGAGAGGTATAAAGCCCTACTTATAGAGCTTCTTATACTTCTAGCTATAAGAACCTCTTAGGAAAGACCTCTCTAGTTAAGGAGTTACCTCTTATATAGTAGTATTTATAATACTTTTAGCACCTTACTAGAAGGTCGACCTTTTAGGTTAAGGAGTTATCTTATATAGTAGCTTTGCTACGAGAGCCTTAGTAGCCTATTTAGCTCCGATATAATTAGCCCTAGTATAGCGCGCATCCGACTTTATATAGTGATATTTAGAGGGTTTGCTTGCGAGTAGTAGGAATATATAGGGTTTCTATATTATTTTCCTTAACTAGTAGACGGTATAAGTTATAATACCTATATAGTATTTCCCAAATTATACCTGCGAACTAGGTGAATTTGTTATAGTCTTTTTGCAAAGGGGCTGCGGCGTAATTCCGAGCTTAATAATTAGTACCTTAATAATCCTATATCTCGTTTTTTTAGTATTTTCTTAGTAAATTAGTATCGAATTTAGATTATATCTTTTAATTAGATCTATAAATTATTTTATATATCTTTTAAGCCTACTCTTAATATTCTTACCTATTTATAAGTAGAGCTATATTATTTATTATCTTTCTAGTTCCTATTAGTTCTAGCACTTTCCTAATAGTGCCCAGAGGCGGATCCGTTCTTTTGACACGCCCTTAAAGGCGCCTTAGAGAGTGAATATTTTCGTTAATAGATCCCAAAGAACTGGTTACCGTAGCGGTTAGGGTAACTGTGGCTATATTGTAGCTATTTTTCTCTTTAAGGCTACGTGTTCAAGTCTCCCTTATTTCCCTTCTTTTTTTCACGATCGCGCGCGCCCGCAATTGACTGCTTAATTGCGCCCTTAATTACGCCCGTTATTACGCCCGCAATTACGCCTAGTTACGCCGCTTTATTGCGCCCTTATTACGCCTTATTACGCGCCTACTTTCGCACTATTTGCAGCGCCGCTAATACGCTATTTTAGGCTAATTGCTGCAGTTA
The DNA here is from genome assembly GCA_036785755.1 of Colletotrichum ledebouriae. Classification (NCBI taxonomy): domain Eukaryota; kingdom Fungi; phylum Ascomycota; class Sordariomycetes; order Glomerellales; family Glomerellaceae; genus Colletotrichum; species Colletotrichum ledebouriae. Next base: position 25,482 of record JAVHLU010001544.1, read on the forward strand.
TTATTACGCTCTTGTTGCGCCCGCCGCCGCCCACCGCGCCCACCGCGCCCACTGCTGCCGCCACCTGCCGCCACCTCCTACCACCTGCTAAAGCCTGCTAAAGCCCACCCTCCGCAGGGCCTGAAAGATCCGCCCACTACTACCCGCCACTACTGCCGCCACGTAGACCTACCTAACGAAGAAGGTCTGCACCGCACTATATACTATATTACTATATACTTGCTATAAAGGGTATAAGTTATAAGGAGGACCTATAGTATAGGGGTATAAGTCTACACGCTATTATAATTACTATTATAGAGGTTATAGGTTTAATTCTAGATTTTTTTTTTCCTATAGAGCTCTTTTCTTTTTAGCTTCTATATTCCTAGCTTTAGGGAGGATTATAATAGGCATAGTAGTAGGGCTACCTACCTTGCGCGTAGTGGGAAAGCTGGGATTATATAAGCCTGCGCGTATATATATGCCTGCGCGCGCGCGCGCCCTTAGAGTAGTTCTTCCCGAATACACACACAACATACAACGTATCACGCTCTTTTTATTAGGGTCCTTCTATTTGCATAGCCATAGTTATCCTATCCTATCTTAATAGTGCCTAGAGGCGGATTCTTTTGCTCTTTTTAATAGCCTTTATAGGCTTCTTAGAGAGTTAGGTGCCTTCGCTACATCCGTACGTCCCTGCTATTAATATATATATATATATAATCTATCTACTTTAAATATAATAATAACTTAAGAAATTTATAAATAACGAATAATAACGATATAAATAATAATAAAAGCGTAGTTTAAAGAGAGGAAGATATTTATAGACCTACCTTAGTTCTAAGGGAATAGTAATAGCTATACTTTCTTATAGAATTAAGATAGGAACGATATAGACCTTAAAATCCTCCCTTTCTCTCTTTTTATACTATTAGTAGGTTCTAGCGAGTATATTCCTTTCCTTACCCCCTTATATATTATTATAACTACTATTATTTAACTAGTAAGTTATAGCTAATATAGCTAAGATAGCTATATATAATACTAATATAGATATTAGTAGTCTTACTAAGCTAATAAGTATAGCGAGATTAACTAGATTAGTAACTAGAGACTAATAAACCTCTTATTATTATAGCCCTAAGTACTAAGAGCAACGTGCTAAGTTTTAAGAAAAACTAATAGAGTAAAGCTACGAATTCTTCTAAAATAAGAGCGTTATTAAGAAGACCCTTTTATATTAAGTAATAAGACTTAAAGTAGATCTATAATAACTTAGAGTAATAAGATCGAGGTCGCTAGACCTTTCTTATATTTATTTAGTTATTTAGTTTATACTATTTCCTTTTCTATTTTATTTAAAGAAAGTTATAACTATTTACTTTATCTTTCTATTTAGAAGATATTATAATAATAACTTTACTTTATTAACTAGAAACCTCTATTACTTTAACTATATAATATTAACTTCGATATTTATAGACTTATAAGGGCCTCTGGCCACTGTATAGTGATTTTACCTACTCAAGTGCAATAGACCTTCTAACTCCGCGCCTCCTAATAATATATAGCCTTCGGTTACGTAATCGTAATTACTAACTACCTTTCCTAACTATAGCCGTACTTATACGTGCCTATTAATAGCCTCACGATCTTTAACTTTATATCGATAATAACGTGGTTTTTAATTATTCAAACTATAAAACTATTAACTTTTCCTCTTATATACTACCCGCGTTACTATTTAATACTGCCTCTATTACCGCTTTATCTACTAGAAGTTATTACTATCTTTACTATATTATTATTAGCAACGCTCTCTCTATATTAAAGCAATTAGCATAAGCTATACTTACTAACATCCCCCTAAGGGGCCTAGGCTACCTCTATCTTAATAGTATAGAGGACCTGCTTAAAAAAGGGCTACTCTATAGGGTATATAATAACCCGCCTAGCTTCTATTACTAAGTCTACTTACTTAGCTATAATATAATAATAAGTATCCCCTCTAGGGGTATTAATAAGAGCCCTCTTAAGGGCTATATTAATAATATACTCTCTATATATAACGGAGTAGTTAAAGAAAGAGTAGGTTTTATTAATTATATTAATACTAAACTCTCTAGTAAGCTCTCGCGCGTTATTAGTATTAAAAGGCGTACCTCGCGCGGGCTTAGCGTTTTTATATATAAGGTCTAGTACTAATATAGTTAAGGATTTATCGTGGGTTATAGGTATACCTAGGACTTCGTATAGGATAAGGAAGAGGGAGAGGTATTAGAAAGGGCTAGAACCAATAGGAACTAAAAAGACAATAAATAACATAGCTCTACCCACAAATAGGTAAGAATATTAGGAGTAGGCTTAGAAGATATATAGAATAATTCGCAGATCTAATCTAAAGAGATCGTCTCTATCGGGCGCTAATTCGCTAAGAAATTATTAAAAAACGAGGTATAGGGTTATTAAGGTGCTAATAGTAATAATAATAATACTCTCCTCCCCTCCGCTACGCTCCTCTCCTCTATACTCTACTCTATAGTCTCCTTATAATAAGTTTATATACTAAGGGAGTTTTCTAAAAGTTATATAGCTAAGTCTATCCTATTCTATCTTAATTATCCCCTTAAGACTCTTTATAATATTATAAAGGAGAGTCTTAAAAAATAAATAAAACTATATTATAGAAATAGTAAATAAACTCTATTTATAGATCTAATTTATTAATAATATCTTCTAAGTAGGCGATCTTATTATTAAGAAGGTCCCTTAGGTTTAACTATCTTCTACTATAGGTTATATCTTAATAATAGCCTTACTACCTCTTCCTTTTTATTATACTCCTTATCCTACTCTAATCCTTAGTATAGCTAAAGCTAGCTACCCTATTATACTAAGTATAAGAAGTTATAATAATACGCTCCCTTAGGCGTATTCCGCTCGATCTAATCCTACTAGTTAACCCTCTACTAGATATAATCCGCATAGCTATAGTTATACTTATTTAAAGGACTAGGCCTCTTAGGATATAATAGTATATCTATAAGTATAGTTCTTAGGAGTAGCTTAATAGTTATACCGCAACTTAGCGTCTATAAGACCTATAACTAAAGCTAACGTCTAAGGTATTTAAGCTTATTATCTAGTATTTTAAATAAAGCAGACCTAGATAATATTAATAATCTATAAATAGGTTAAGAAATATCTACTATAGGAGATAGCGTGATATTATTATTATTTCTAAAG
>JAVHLU010001545.1:0-28654 GCA_036785755.1 Colletotrichum ledebouriae
TTCTAAATAAAATAACCTAGCTACCCTCCTACCTTCTTAACTCTTCCCTATATATAATATAATAACTATATATATACCTAACTTTAGTTCTAATAATAACCTTATCGCGCGCGCGCGTATATATATACTTATAACGCGTAACGATCTTAAAGCTATTATAATATATTAATATATTTTTAAATACCTCCTAAAAAGAAGATTAATTAGGCTATAGCCCTTAAGAAGGCGCGCGCTACTAAAGGTAAGAGCAAAGCTAGGGGTAGAGGGGCGCGCCCTCCTCCCCTAGAGAGTAATAATAAGGTTATATATATATTATTCCTTCTTATTATTAATATATAATATACTAATATATTATATAATAAGTAAAAGGAAGTAGAAATAACTTATAGGGGGTAGCTCTAAGGGTAAGGGTTTATAGCTTAAGAGGCCCTAGGGTTACCCTCCTAAGTAATTTAAGAGGATAGCTCCTAGTAAGTTATAGTCCCTTTATTATTATAACTATATACTAGAATATTACTAACCTCGTTATTATTATAATCCCTAAGGAGATAGATAAGGAGGAGGGTACTAGTAAGGGTAGTTTAGAGCCCCCTCCTAGCCCTCCTCCCCCTAGTAGAGGTATAGAGGTAGAGTAAGTACCTCTATTTAATAAGCGCTATTTTTAGTACGTTTTAAGTAAGCTCTTAGGCTTATTAGATAGAAGGTGCTCGCCTAGTATAGTAAGTAAATATAATTATTATTATAAGGGTAAGGTACTTTATTAATAAATAAGCGCCCCTATTACTATTATAGCCTACTAATATACTAAAGCTAAGACTTTAGATAACCTAGTAGTTTAAAAGGTAAGGTTCTATATATACTTCGTTTTTATAACTATCTTCTAATATAATATATAAACCCTTACTTATTAGAGAGCTATGCTCTATAAGGCTATTACTACCTAGAAGGAGGAGATTATAATAATAAAGAAGGGTAGTAATAGTAAGGGTTTGGGTAGGGCTTCTATAGTAATAGGTAGTTCTAGTATATATAGCGTCGTCGCTTTATCTCCCGCCCTAGTTCTATTTAGAACCCTAGTAGTTAGCGCGGGTATACTTATACCTTATCTGCCTACTAGTAATATCGCTATTATAGTATGCTATATAGCTAATAGTCTTATTAGTAAATATTTACTAGAGGTATTACTACCTTTATATAATATCCTAATAAATTAGTATAAGTAGATCCTCTGAGGTTAGGTAGTAGAAAATTAGCGTTTTAAAGTAGCCCTTTAGGGTATATCGTGTTCTTTTACTCCTATAGGAGCGACTTTAAGCTTCCTAGCTAGTAAGCTATAAATTAATTAAAAATTAGGCGCTACTAGCCCTCCTATAATTATTTAGAGCATCCCTTATTTATTATAATTATTCTTTATATATCCTTTAGATTAAGGAGCGAATAGAACTATTTAAATTTCTCGTAGTTAAGAACCTTTATAAGACTATTAGCTAGTATATTATTTATTAGTATATATACTATACTAAACGATCCTCTAGTATATTCTTATTATAGCTATATATTCTAAATATTAATATACTATAGCTTAGTTAAGATCTATTCCTTTTTGCTTACTATAAGATAAATTATTTATTAGTTATTATAGTAAATCTTCTAGATATTGCTAAGTTTAAGAGTAATATCCCTAAATAGCTTCTAAAGAGCAATAGTCTCCTTAGCTATATATTTAAGGCTTAGAAGCTCTGCTTCTATTATTAATATTATAACTATAGCCTCTTAAGTAGCCTTCTATTAAATTAGTCCTCTAAAGAGCGAGATTATATACCCTTAAGACGACTTCCATATCTCCTTTTTATTTATAAATAAAGCGTTACTTATAATTAGTAGTACCTATCTACCCCCTAAGTTACTAAAGCGTATTACGAGGTAATAAGTATAATATAGGTACTATACAACCTAGTTAGTAGTAGTATAGTAATAAGGAGCGGGATTTATTAAGAATCTTAAGAGTAGAGAATATATAAAAGCAATATTAGGTCGGATTATAATAATAATATAGAGTATAGAGCTAATCTTCTCTTAGAAACTCTTTACCTCTAATAGCATTACTACTATTTTACTCTTTAGGAGTAATAAGTTTAGAAGGGGGGTTATTAGCGCTCTTAAGTTAAGTAAATCGAACTTCTTTATAACTTACTTAATATATTAGTTATAAGAAAGGTATTTCTTTCTTATAGCTTAGTTATAAATAACCTTAATTCTAAGATAGTACTTAACTAGGCTTTATTCCTTTAACTTATATATTTCCTTTAGGCTAGTAATTACCCTTTATACTACTCCTTTATAGTTCCTATAAAGTAGGATAAGGAAGTTATCTATATAGAAGATAATAAGGACTCTCTTCTTAGTTAACTAGAAGAGATACGGGTTTTTACTTATAAATATAAGGCTTAAACGCTAAAGGGTTAAGGAGAACTCCTTATACTAGAGTAGTAGCGCGTCCCTTAGCCTATAGAGCACGTAGCGTAGTTTAATATACTTCCTAGGCTACTTAAAGCTATCTAGTAACTTATAAATAATTAGGTCTTTATTTAGATCCTAAGAGGTATTTAGGAATGCGTTAATAATATTAAATTATTTAACTTCGAGGTCGAATTATATAGTAATTACTATCGCTACCCTAAAGGTATAAGTAGTAAGGGTTGCTACATAAGTCTATTTAAGGGGTAACTTCTCTTACTAATCGCCTCGAATATAGATCCTTACTTTATACTAGTTAAGGATATTATCCTTATTAAATTTATAGGTAAATACCTACTTTAAAGGGATTAGTCTCTTTATTATTATCTCTTAATTCATAACGCGCTATATATCTATTTACTATAATTTGCCTATCTTAACCTTAGCTACTTCTTTAAAGCGAGTTTAGAGCGCCTATAGGAGGTTTAAAAGTTCCTTTTATAAGCGAGGTAGCTTAGTAAGGTTATTAGTAGTAAGATATTTATAGATTATTATAGTTATATAAGCGGGGTTCGCGCTATAAATAGCGGTATAAATATAGCTATAGAGCATATAGTACCCTATATTAGCTTCTAAAAAGGCCTTCTACTAATTAGGTATAAAAGTCTTAAAGAAGCTAGATACCTACTCCCGCTCTATATAATATTAGAGTAAAAACTAGTAACTAGAGCGGGATTTGCTTTCTATTATTCCTAGTTATAAGTTACTAAGTAGTAGATTATATAGTTATTAGCTTTAACGAGTTTAGCTATAGCCCTCCTAGTTATATACCTAGTTAGACCTTTATTTAGTATTATCCCTCTCCTCTCTATCCTAGTATAGCTATACTAGTAGATTTAAGGGCTTACTATCTAAAGGTATATTCTTATTACTCTTACCTACTTTAGAAACATATTATAAAGCGGGGAGTAGTTTAATTATAATATAGTCCTTAATCTATTCCCCTTTAGAATTAACTTCTCTAATAGCTTTATATATATAGTTTATTTCTAATATATATACTATACCTACCGCTCTATTTATTAGGGCTAGGCTTTTATCTAGCTCTAGCATAGGATTAGGGGATAATAGCTACCCCCCCTTCTAACCTACCTATCCCTTTAGAAGTTTTAGGATTCTTCTATTTAGAGACTTAGTTATAGGAACGAGGGTTAGTATAAGTAACTATTTAGTTATAAGTTTTAACGCGGCTTTATTCTTATTTATAATACCTAGGATCTAAAGTTTAAAGTTAAATTATAATATAGGTTCTTCGATCTCCTTTACTATCTTATAGATAATATCTTCTAGGATAGCCTCTTTTACCTTATCCTTTATATAGAAAGTCTATTTATTAAATATTATATTCTATATAATAATAACTATTTATAACGCAGGGATCTAGACCTTACATAGGTTATAGGCGTTTAGAACGTATCCTACTAGGTATTTCATATATCCCCGCGGTATTACCTTAAAGTCTCTCTTATTAATTCCTCTCTCTTATTCCCTCTTAAGGGGGTATATATAGTAGCTATAGGTATATATATATCCCTAGTAAGGGCGAAGGTTATAGGTTAGGGCTGCTCTATTATTAAGTTACTACTAGTGCAAGTACTAGCGGAATTATTCCTCTTCAATTTATAGTAGCGAACGCTAGTTATAGCGTTTAAGTAAGCTTATATTATAAAGCGTTATTACTACTAGTACTATCTTAGCTTATAGTTTCATAAGTAAGCTAGCTATAGTAAGTATCTTAATTATTTAAGTTATAACTTCCTAACTAGCCCGTTCCCCTCTACTATTTAGTTCCTTTATATATAGAGGGGTTGTTTTAACCTCTATTCCTTCTATATAGGTCTAATCCTTATATCCTATATAGCTTATAAGTAAAATTACTAACCTCTCGACGTCTTATTTAATCTTATAAATATAAAGTCCCTTCTATTAATATACCTATTGCTCAAAGGTATATAGAGCGAGTATAATACTACTATAGGTCTTATTAATGCGTAGAAATATAAAGAGCTAACTAGTATACTTATCCTTAATAATCAGGAGCTATTAGTTCTAGTTAAAGCCTTCGGGGTAGTTAAAGAGATCCTATATAATTCTATAGTAAAGGTATATTACTTTATCTTCTAATATTCGTCTTAGAATTACCTATTTAGTATATATAACTACGTAGTATTAGTACTATAGGCGTATTAAGCCTTTAATCCTTACCCCCTAAGTAGTATATACTAGCTACTCTAGAGCCTTAGGGCTAAGGTGCCTGCTTTAGAGGTACTAAAGTATTATATCGTCGCTCTAGTCTAGTAGTAGTATAAAAGAGGTATATTTATATATTATAAGTATATAGTTTATATTATTAATAATATTATTAATACTTCAGGGAATCCGCTTAGGAATAGAGTATAAGGAACGAGGCTTATATTTAAGGAAGGCGAGGTTTACCTTCTTAATAAGTTTCTTAATTATAATACTATTCTTATAGGTTCTAAAGCGAAGTATATAGTTATATCCTAAATACTAGATACCTATCTTCTAAAATAGCGCTTTAGAGATAATATTAATATAAAAGTTCTCTATATATCCTATATTATAAAGTATAAGGTCCTCTATATTTATACCTTCTAAGCTATTAAGAGCAGTTTTAATAATCTATATACCTTTTATAATTATTAGATATAAAGCTATTCTAGAATTAACTTATTCTCCTTTATAATACTTAATTAAGGAGGGGATAAGTAGGGACTTATTATTTATAAGGTATATCCCTCTATAGTTATCTAGGACTATAGACTTATATAATACGTAGGGTCCTAAGGAGGGGGTTATAAAGATATTTAGATATTCTTTATCTAAATTAACTATATTATCCCTAACCTTATTTAAGAGGGCTATATAGAAAGTAACTATTACTATATTAGTAGGGTAGCTCGGGGCTATATTAGATTTCTTAGATAAACCCTTATTACCCCCCTTATTAATTTAGCGGTTTTTACTCTTATAGGGTATAATATATAGCTAGCCCTTATAAGTAAGTTCCCTATAAAGATTAGTAAAGTATAAGTTACTATTTAACTAGTTATAGATCTAAGCTACTTATATATCTAATACTAATATATAGGGGCCCTTCTAGTAATATCTAGTTAAAGCAGCTTCTAAGTAGTTATAATTAATACTTAGCTATTAATAGCTTAACCTATATAGGTATTATTTACTACTAGATAAGTTACTAGTTATAGGAATGCTTAATAAGTTAGCCTCGTCTATATAGCTAGCTAGTATTATAAAGACCCCTATGCTTTATCCTTATAACCTTAAGTAAAGTATATCCTTATATAAGAGGTCCTTAAATATATTAGTATATTAGCTTATATTAGAGACTAGTATCCCTACTCGCTCCTATTTAAGGATATCTATAATTTCTATATTAGCTTAAGTAAGTATAAAGTAATAACTTATTACTTAAAGAAAAGTTTTTAAAGCGAGGGTATTACTTACCTTAGGAAGCTTAAGCTAGGTAGCGTAGAGATAGATACCCCTAAAGTCCTTAATCTAGGTATTAGGATTAATACTCCTATTTGCTTTTTCTAGGACTTAGATATACTCTTCTTAAATAGTAATAAAAGTACTAGCCTCGCTTAGAGCGTAATAATATTTAAGATTAATAATAAGGCTATGTAGGGTTATATCCCTTTTAATAAGAAGTTCTATATATATAGGTATAATAATATTATAAGTAATAGTCTCTATAACTAGATAGTTAATCTATTTAGTCTACTAGTCCTTATAGGTTCGCTTAGACTCTTATATAGCGAGCGAATAAAAGTACTCTAGGTACTATTTCTATATACTTATAGTATTCTTATTAATTATAACTAAGGTAATTAGAAGCTAAAGGGGGTATAATTCGTTCGTCTATATCCTAGTAATAGACTTAGGAGTAGTCTTAGAAGTAATATTAGAAATAGCCTCTTTTAAAGCCTCCTAGTTAAGTAGAGCTAAGTATTAATTATAAGCGCTCTTCTCTTATAGGTATTAGGTATTAATATCCTAGTTTTACTTAGCGATATATAAGTTAAGAGTTAGAGTTTCTAACGAGGTCTTACCTAGGTATAAAAATCCCTTAGGGTTATCTAGGTTAATATACTTCTAGATTCTAGTAGCTTAGGCTTTAGCTTAGATTATAATATACTAAGTAGCGAAGTCCTTATATATAGTTAGCTAATATAATACTATAGTAATAGTAGTAGAAGATATTATAATTAAGGTTATTTAGAAATAAAGGGTTTATAGTAGTAGAGGATAGTATATAATAAAGAGGAAAGAAAGAATAGGAGAGAGGAAGTTTTAATAAGTACTTTTAATAATAAAGGCTCGTTTTAAAATAGTAATTAGGGGTCTAGTTAGAGCTAGGCTTATAACTATTAAGAAACGTCCTATAAGGCTATATTTATAGTTACTAAAGAGCTTAATCTATTATAACGAGAGTAGCTATAACGTGGTTACTTATAACTATAGTTAGAGGAATAGCCCCTAGAAAAAGGTCGCTCTGGAGCTAATGTTAGTTACGTGCCGCGCTAGAAGCGGGCGATGCTAAAGGCATTACGATAAAGTAGATATAGGCGCTTAAGTAGAGTGGCTCGGAGAGCATACTAGAAGCTTAATACTTATTCTAGTTCCATGGAAAGTACCGAGTAAGGATTAGTTGGAATTTATATAACTATAGATAAAGAGCAATAACTTATGCTTATTGGTTCTTAGTGAATAGTGGCCGTTATGCTTCTCAGGTCTAACATAAGCAAGCAAAATTAGTACTCTCCTCCTTATATTACTTCTAGCGGTATTATTAGTAGCAAAATCCATTTGTAATTAAGACTCTATTATAGGTTGAGCTTATATCTTAATTGAAAAGCTATAATATATAGATCGACGATAGATCTTATTACCTAGAGGCATATTTAGCGCTGCCCTTATTCCTTAGACCGCGTTTGGAGAGACTTTCTGACTATATCTGGAATACTTATGCTAATGTGTAGCAGGCCTTTCGGATGCTCTAGGCATAAAAGTGTGTATCTATGTTTTCGATTCGCTGGAAAGAATAAAATAAGTGCCTAGTAGATAGGGTATATAGAAAGGGGGAAACTTTAAAGGTGTAACGCGAAAGTATGCTTAGTAGTAGATAGCTACCTAGGTAATGAAAGTGAGGTTTATAGTTAATTAATCGTTTAGCCTCTACCTGAGAGTTTAGAGGACCTGCGTTATTAGATGCTATGCTGTTATATTCTCTATCTTCTTTACTATCTCTATTTCTTTGTTAGAAGATTTATATTTACCCTAATGCCTAACCTTAATAAAAGGAGATAAGATATACTTTTATGCACTATATCGTTCTGCCTGGCTGTTCTCTAGTAATGCTTTAGTGGAGAAGACTCTGTACCGAAGATGCTGAAATATCCCACGTTAGGTTATATACTACAGACCATGGGGCCTACTATCGTGGGCGTGATGAGTGTACCCTTCAATGGCTCATTTGGCATGATGAAGTTACACGAACCCTTGAAATCCTGATATATCTGCTAAGTATAGGAGCTAGTGGAGCTGTGGACTTTCTTTAAAACGGAAGGATGTTAATAACAATGCTAGCTGCTGCTGGCTGTATCTCTCAAAATACTTCTGAATACCTTGGCCTAGTAATTTGTGAGTAATAGTGGGCCGACGTGGTCTCGTGGACTTCTGGAGTGCGAATACCCTCTCTTCCGAACTTGGTGTCTGAGTGGCGACGATAGGCTTGATAGAGTTGAGCAAAGCTTTCTAAAGCTATAGACGAGACGTTTGCGATTAATTATACTTAACTTGCGGAATATTGAAGTGCAGGCGACCTCAAGACGGCATGCTCGACTAGTCATAAGCTAATGGAGCTTATTGAGTGAATATCCACGAGAAGCTGAAACTCGGTACTGGAGCACGCCTTGGAAGCGACTATATAACTTAGGATGCTAGAAATTACCCCTGAAACTGTGCATCCTGGACCAGAAGGTTGTGGTAGGGGGTGGTTATGGTAGACTGGTTGGCTACGTATTCGTTCATTATGCCAGGAGAAATTGCGCAAACACAAGGAACGGGGGAAACGGAACCATCAAGATGAACTTCTAGTTATGCTGCTACGCGGGTGGGCATAGACAGAACATCGAAAGCGTACGTATGTAGCAGTTTCAGTTCTGGTGTCAATGCAACAACACAAAGACACATACCTTTACATGAGATGCTGCTAATGTGGATTATGGTGCATGTCTTGGGTCGTGATGCCTTCAGCATCGCCCGTTCCTACCGCGGCACGTGACCTACGTCGGTTCCGGAACAACTCCTTTCCGGGTTCATTCCTCCGACCGTGGTTATAAGCGACCACGTTACGGCCACTCTCCTTACAATAGAACAAGCTCTTCAGTAACTATAAATGTGGCCCTATAGGACGTCTCTCAAAATCTTGTTATGGGCTTTGAAGTGTCTTGGTATTCAGGCTGTTTCGGGGTTCAGGGCGTCCCTATCGTAGGTGAGAGTTGTGGGGCTAGCCGCCTTTTACGACACCACAGCCCAATCTGTTAGTCACAAATTCAAGCAGGAACCCATCACCATACACTTCACTGTTGTGAATCAAAGCAGCTTCGCCATACGCAGGTCGACAACATCAAAGCCCAACACCTCTTCGCTTTCTCGCTTTTACTTGGTCACTTAGACAAGCCCAGCCACTCCCTTCAAAGGAATTAAGAGTCTGAATCACAGCCCCGAGGATTGATACTAAACTTGTTGTGGAAGCTGCGGCCAGCGGGCGAAACCGACAGGCCCAGGCCGCCGTCGAGTCGCAACTTTCAGGCTGCAACAGCTGCTTTGCGGCACTTTGGAATTTGGAACTGATGGCGACGCCAAAAGGACCGCCCCAAGTAATGTCGCCCTAGCTCCCCAATCATATGCCTCAAAGGCGTCGACATAAGGATGCCATCGCGGCGCGACCATGCGTGCGAGGAAGCACCCGACAAGATGGCGACTGCAAGTCGTTGAGAAAACGCCCCATTCCCCTGGCTGCTATCTTGACGGGGCTCAACCATCGAGATTCCAGCATTGAGTGCCTGCGGCCGGGGGCAAATAAATCAGGGCCTTGTCGGACCCCTTGGCGTCGCCTTGCAGGATGGGCTTTGTCAAAAGCTGTGGGCTTGACGAGGCTGTTCTTCAGCTGGCTGTGGGTGCTGCTAGGTACTATATCTTTGGTGTGTGATCTTTGAGGTCGATAGCGTTTCTGCACCTTTGTCTCTTGAGGGAGAAAGACTCGTTAGCGGCGTTATTTCCCGCCTATTGGGGAGGGGGGTTACGCCCGAGGGGTAAGGAGGATGAGCTACGTACCGGGGATGATCCAAGTTTTTCTTGGGTCTGGGCTGACGGAAATGGGAAGCTTGGAAGAACAGATATATCGTGGGTGGTGACGGTGACGTCTGTCTGTAAGTCACGTCCGATTTCCCAGATTCGAGGACTTGGAACAGTTAGCATTGGATGCGGTTGGACATGTAGCTAGTCTGATTAACAGCCGCACAAGATGAAAGGGACTAAAGTCACAGAGTTGCCGGGTAGTGGGCGCGCGGGCTGGGCGAGGCCAAGATAGCGACCAGAGTTAGCGGTGTTCTTTTAGAGGCAGGCAGTCTTCACAGTGCTTAGAAGGTGCAAGTCACTAGGAATTATTGTGGGTCGTTGTACACACATGGGTGTACTATGGCCCACATCAAAAGTGACGGCCCAATGGGATGCACCTCCAAGTGCACGGCCTACAGATAAGTGATGCCAGATTTGCTAATAAGATTGGGCCTCCACACACTCGGTGTTCGGAGCGTGTGTTGAGGATGAAAATCGAACGGATGGGCAGGCTGTGAGGAGAGATAAATTAGGTCTTGCCTTGGTGGATTGACTGGTTTATATGCAATCGACCAAGCCCGCGAGCAGAGGTACATACCAGAATTTGCCACCAGTCGTCGACCAACGAGTTCATGGCGCACCCGGGGCCACCACTCGATCCGCATCAGTGTCCCCAACGAACACTAACATCATCTTGCCACCGGATACCTGGAATACTGATGGACAGCATGGCCTCTCTTGCTTTGATCTGAGATGCTACTAAAGCATGGCTCGGGAAAAGCACGTCAAAGGCAGCTGCAATACCAAGACCTTGGTCCCTGCCCACCTTGCGCTATGTGCCTGAGGACGTTCAGGCGCCTAAGGCAAAAAGGCCTTCCGGGTGACCCCTCTCATTGTCAAATGATCCCCCCATGGGCGCGATCTCGCCGGGCCATTGGACGCAGTCAATGCTTCATGGCCGCTTCAGAGACCTCGTTCCGATGCAAGCTGCGACTCGAGGTAGAGGTGCTAGGAAGGGGGGCTGCACTTAGAGACTGGAATCAGATAGCGTGGATAACGGAGCAAATCATAATGCGCGATGATACTGAATACGGCAGGTAGCAGGGCTAAAGCTAAAAGAACCTAGCACGGCCTATAAAGTACGTGCTTAAGGTACCTTCCTGGTGACGCTATGTGTTGGACCCACAAGCTGGCTCGATGCCGATTTTTAACACGTAGCCACCGCGAAAATCAACATCGAGCCACTGAACGACTGAACAGGTTGACTTTATACGGATACGGCAGGTAGTACTCCATATTGAAGTACGTACCAGGTGGCGCTTGGACCCGACAAGCTGGCTCGATGCCGATTTGGTGGTTTAGTCGCTCGGTGCTGCTTTTCGTGCGGACCTTCGTGTTGACCAAAAGTCAGTATGTAGCCACTAAATCGGCACCAAGCTACCGATGTTTCTTATAGACTAAAGATCGGTATCGAGCTACTGAAGTTTCGTGCAGACCAACCTACCTCGCGCATGCCTATTAAAGTCCCAACGCCCTGCGGTGCTCTTACCTTGCGCATCCATGTCCTATCCCCTTCGCCGCTAACTCTTAGCTACAGTGTCGCATCTACTGTTCCGTTTTCTTCTCCTTTAGTCACCCTACTACCCTCATCACTTGCGAAAGTTCGCGGGGCACGCCGCTATCGCCTACTTTTAGGGACATTCTGCAACGCTGGAAGTCAAACCCTACCCATTTCGACGTGTCGCCCGCGTCATTATCTCTTATTGGGCACTACTGTTCTCATCCCCCGGGCTTGTTGCGACGCCTTCTACAGATTCCGCAGGAGCTGCCCTGAGATGAATCTGGGCAAACTCTTCGCTTGTTTGATTGTTATTTAACGACCAATTCACAAATAATATGCCCGGAGCATTCCCTTTGTTCTCAAGCGAGCCATGCAATTATGTACGTAATAACACGTGGCGACCGCCTCTATTTATGTCAGATACCGACTAATTTATCCATCTTCTCCATCTTCTATCTAAATGACCTAAATCTCTCCACGCACACGAAGAAGCGCAAACAGACAGGAACGTCGGGAGCTGCTCGAACATGAAGCACGACCCCTAACGCGCTAGACAAGGCAAACTCCCATTCCGATGATGAGGAGAATCCAGATCTTCCTGATGAGTCCAAAATTACGAGCTAGGACAACTCGAAAAGACCAGAACGATCCTGGGGGCAAGGCTTGGAACGCATAGACAACGAAGGCCGAGAGGAGAGTGAAATTATATAGGAAGGTTTTAAATTCGACTCCGGAGACTGTAACAACGACGACATGGATGGCGACAGCCCTTTCAAGTCTTAGATCCCTTTCAACCCTTCTAATGATATCTCGTTGCTATAGCCTCTCGGAAGCAAAGATTAAAGTCTAATATTCCCGTTATAGCATGTTGTCACCCAATCAATAGTTGAGAGAAACTCATTACTAAGACCGCTCGTGTCGATTATCCGTCTCGGGCCAACCTCCAATTCGAGCTAGGAATGGCGCGGCACGGACTGGACGTCTGCAGACTCTTGGCCGGGATTCAACCTTATCAACCATGAGGTATGAAAGGTAATAGCGTGTGACAGTTCAAGGGCATCCCACACTCTAGCGACGAGATGCTCTTTTCAACCCTCTCGTGTCCCATGGGTTAGTCACTGGCTTTTGACCTAACTTAACTATCGGCCTTGGCGTTCGATCAATCTTGCACGGCCCTGCCAATCGTGAGGCAGCCTCCACGAAGCCCCGGTTTCCCCACCCACCACAGGCTTTCATCTTTCCTACAGCGCAAAGTAACAGTTAGAGCAGGGGCGACGACGAAGAATAGCATCCTCACTCTTTCAGTCTGCATCGACTGCGCCCAAGGCCTTGCGTAATTGCACGCGGTAATTCTTGGCAATAAACGTTGCGACCCTCCATGCGTGGATGGTTGCCCCAGCCGAGAATCCGCAAAACCCAAGTTTCAACGGAGAAGACGTGCACACTGAGTTGGTTTGAAGGCTGCAAAGTGATCGCATGTGCCAGCCAAGGCTGTGATTCCAAGTTGTATTAGCTGCTCCTAAGAAGAAATAATTCTTATTATCCCACGACCCAGCATAAACGACGTGCTTTACGCAGCGAGTCATAGGTCTCCAGCATCCTTATTGCAGATCAAAGGATGAGTTCCCGTGGCCATGCGCGTTGAATTTCAACGTAAGATGGTCACGGGTGGATCGTAGCTTAAAGCTGTGAATGAGTTGCTCAGCTGGCCTATGACCAGCTCGCCCACCGCAGGCAAGGATGTAAGTGAAACTGCAACCAGAACGCGTAGTCCGTGTGAATCTGAGAACCAAGATATGGCTGCACCCTTCCTTCTTCCCTTCTTATTTTTTTCACAGTTCACCGACTGCGGTTACATCTTTTTGACTGCCATACAATTCTAACGGGGAGACATGCGAGGGCCAGTACCTGATGCACCCTCAATACCAAATGACAATTTGGGTGCAGGAGAATCTGTAGATGGTGAAAATCGGCAGTTGGTCAGTGCACCGACCCATTCACTCGCACCCTCACTCTCATTCTCACTCTCATTCTCACTGTCATTTTCACCTGCATTCTAATGGCCTTCCGTGTAATGTTATTTACTTATCATAATCTCCCGGTTTCCATACGTAAATTTGATTTTATAAGACTAAACTACAAAACCCCATCGTCAACCTCCATAACTGTCACCTCTACTACGTGGCGCCTATCTAACAAACAGTCTGTTCAATGAAAAGTGTGTCGATTTCAATTTGTGCCTCTATCCCCAAGCGATCACGCAGCAGGCTGTTCGCGCATGATTACCATTCAACCTTCACTGAAGTTGTAATTCCCTTTCAAATCCAGCCCCTTGGAAGACTGTGCACGGATTCAGCTGTAGGACAGCAGGAGCCGCGGCGCAGCTTCGTTTCCGCAGAGTTGGACGTCAAGAATTGTAGGCATCCTTGGCTGACCAAAGCCTGCCTGGGCTCGATGCAGTATAATGGCTGTTGTGTTTATTTTTATTAGCATATTTATGAAGATGCTTTCCGTGAGTTTTTTGGTCCTTACTTACTGCGGCTGGGCAATCGATTAATTCTTGCTATCTATGAGACATGCGTCTCGAGTGCCGCGGTGATGCAGGGCTAGAAAGAGTATGCACCATCTGCCAGGAAATCGATCACACCGGGGACAATCCACGGCTTGAGTAGTGCCCCCTCGAAACGCCGATTGATGGCGTTTCTTGAGCAGAGAAACCAATGAGAATGCCGCCTCTCAAACTTGGTAGGGTATCGACATTGACATGGGAGCATATGAACCGTATGAAGGAAGTTTACTGCGATTCGTAGCCTGTGAAGTTATTGACTGAGTCTTTGCCACAATTGATATGCGTGTGCTGGTCCTACCTTGAAGCCGTTCGCATGACCTCACAATCAAGTTCACATTCATTTTCAGAGTAGATGCCCTTGACAAGACGCTCCTCTTCAACAGTAACTTGGCGACGATGTGCTACAGCGTGGTCTCGAGCTGACTTCGGGTTGCCATCGTTCTAGGAGCCCGGGGCATCTTGCAGTGGTGCTCGTTGACAATGGCCAACCTAGCTTGAATTTCAGTTCCATACGGTGACCTTCGACGGCGGAGCCCATTATTGTCACTGGGCAACAGCATCTTTGCTATTATCTACATATGCTATCGGTACTAGGGCAGCGGCATAGGCGCGACGAGGATCCGAACAAGCGTCACGAAGCTGTCTTGTGATATCGTGAGCTAGATAAGATCTTCCGCTAGAGAATCTTCCCGCCTGACTGTCTAATTAGTGGGCTCGGTTGACCTCGACGCCCAAGTAATAAAAACTTCTCCAAACTCCAGACAGTTGCGGGCTGCAAAAGGCCGTGCTCTACAGACAAAACGTAGTTCAGACCACTATAAAGTGACGGGTCGCTGCCGTACAAGTTATAGCCCTGTCCAAGTGTTCCATACCTCCAGTAATAGAGTTGCTACATAGACAGCAGGAGATATTCAAAGACACAGATCTGGTAGTGCCAGGCAGCTTTCAATAAATCCGCTCACGTAGTACCTTCATACAAGTATGATTCATGTAGGGTTTGTGAGACTTTACAGCAAGAGACCCGACGCCCCTGTCGAAGCATCTGCGTCTTTATTCTCTCGGCTGAGTGGCCATGCGGCGTTATCATGTTCTTCATCTCTCCGGAACTCAGCAGTATCGTTCAGTCTTTCCCTTCACAATACCACGCACATCGGAACACCCAACCAACCTACTCTGCGATTTTCTTTTTCACGTAAGGCAGACAGTTCTATAATACTAGCCCAGTACCACGGTCTCCATGACTTCAGCGGGGAAGTAGATCGGTAGGCTTCGATCTGCATCTGCCGACTCATAAATGCGACTTCGGTAGGCGAGAAAGCAATCGAGACTTATATGCATTTCAATTAGCGATTGGCTAGGTGCGCACCATCTCATCTTATGACAGAGATATCACAGACATTGACGTCTCTCTGTCTGACTTTGAGGCGGTATTCAAACTAATTTTGAGATCATGGTAGTCATAATAATAAAAGGAGGTCGATCTAGACCAAGTGGGATTACAAGCCATCAAAGAAGTATGAGACGAACATGAGAATCTTGGATGCTATCGAATTTAATGAAAAGGTGACTTCGAAGGCTTGAAATTGTGTAATCGGGGAGCACTTATGCGAAAGCCTGAGAAATATGCGAATACATCCCCAGGCAAAACATATACTGCAGTCGCCAATATAAAGCAACAATCAAGAGTTATCAATATACTCTCAAGGGTAGCGGTTCGTTAAGCGTGAGCTCAGATCAACAAGTTCGCTTTCGATTTCTCTATGAAACATCAAAGCAATAGAGCCGACGCGAGGGGGCAATTCCATCCCAGCTAATAGCTGAGCTATTGCATCTCGTCGTTCGGCCTATGAAAAGCCGATAGATAGGACTGGGGGACTTTAGATGTGAGAAACAGCGACCTGCATAGCCGTTTAGTGCGATGTAAAACCTCATGTGAGTTTTGACTAGACCTTAGTAACCTTTCCCGTATTTGCTTGTGGAGCCTTGGGCTGAATCGTGTCATAAACCTGGAGAAGCCTTAACTATGGTATGCTGGCATCTTAGGTTATTAACGATTCTGGCCGACTGAGTCTTGCTGGGAATAGTTACTACCGAATATTTTAAATTTCGATATTAGGTGGGTATTTATTTCAGTCCGGAACCAAGCTTGTTCTATAGCAAAACGGGTTTCTACTAAAATGAATTGAATATACGCTCTTCCCCTATCTTATAATAAGGCGAGGTAGAAGCATTCATTTGTAAGCTCGTCCTTAGGATAGGCTAGGTACTATACTCCCTTGAACTATATGTGAGAGCCTCGTTAGATTGCGTCTTAAAACGATCGTTTAAGTTTAAAAACCTCGGCTTAAAAAGCGAAGACAATTAGCCATATCATCCAATGCTTTCACTACTTCCGAGTCAATCAGATGTATTATCGATACTTAGACTCCTGGCTGAACCGTTTCTACTTTTTCCTAGCGCTCGTTCTTCTTCCTCTTAATCGTTAGTTAGTTATTTATTCTGGTGTTCAGTCTTATCGGAGTTATCGGTTGAAGGATAAGTCGTTAGGATCGTGTCCTTAACCTTTCTCTAGTGCTTATCATAGAGAGGTTTTCACAACATATAGCCGAAATTTACTAAGGTACACTGCCGGGCGGAAATGCGTTTCAGCAAGAACATATACCTATAGTTTGGGACAGTAATCTTAAGGTTGGTCATCAAGTTAATCAACTAGCTGATTTTCATCTCTAAGACTCTAATAGGGTATGTCCCTTCCTAGAAGCTTTGGGCTATACTAATATGAAACATTCAAAGAGTTCGACTTACTTCACTTCACCACCAGATATCTTCATTTCAAGAGAGAGTTAACTAGAGAAATGCAAATTCATAGGTAAAGATACGTACGTGAAGACGAAGACGGCTATTTGAGCGGGGTTTATGTTAGTGCTACGTGCTCGTCGCATTAGCAGTCAGCGCAAATACTTAGTATTGCTAAATATCCGATGACTGATCGTTCGTTCTTGTAGCAGTACACCCGGCGGAAAGAATCATCATTGGCGTCCAATAAAACTTTATGTTGTGGATGGCGCATAAAATGAACAGAAAGTCGGATGATAGATCCACAAGGTAAATGGTCCTCATATTCAAGTTGTGCACAAGTGCTTCGGTTTGAACTTCATCGGCATCTGCTTTGATATTCTCCTTCTTCTTATTCGTCTCGAGCATCGAACTCGGGTTCATCACTTTATCTACGCGAACGCAATAAACAAGTCACTATATATAATCGCATAAGTACTATGCTAATCAAATGAAGCCCTCTATACATAACGAACGTTCACGGATCATGACGGGCTAGGTGAGCCCCTCTATCTCGGATCTGCTTTCGCATAGCATTTTTCAAATAGTAATACATAGTACTTCCCCCGGTAAAACTAGAGTGTATCTTATTCAGTCGCTAACATCATGCTAATTAATTCGTTCTATCCCTATGTTTCTCTAGCTAAGGTCGAGCTAGATTCCCAGCAAAATCTACTCGAAACCTCTGTCCTTCGCCTTTCCCGGTGAGTTCGAGGCCTATGAACTGAACGTAGATATGAACTTTCGTCTAGAAAGAAGTAGAAAGCTCTTCATATGAAAAATAGGGCAAGCCTAAAGTCTTTCTTAGGTAAGATAGTAGGTGTGAAAGTAATTGTTCTTATTTTTGGTTAGTAATACTGCTCTAGTGAAGTATAAGGATTAGGAGGGAGACTCGTATACTCGTGCAGAGCTAATATGAAAGCGTGTAAAGGTAATAACGGCAGCAGTTTACTAAGATGATTGCCATGAAAATTAATCCATAAGTAATGATAGCGAACTTACTTAATAATATGGAGGATTTCAGCGGCCTTGCTATTTCGCGACGTATCTCTCTATATAATCCCATAGCCTTTCACTATAACACTGTCATAACCGGGTGACAGCTCGGCCCTCTTCACGGTTCATTGCACTACATTTATAGCCTCCTCGGCCACGGCTCATCAACTCAATTTTATCAGCACCGATAACAATGGGAGACGTTGAAGAAAGTTTTCCGTTCCCCTCGACGGCTCGCTCCTAGATCATGAATCACTGATGAACTCTGGCTACTCCTTCTGCGATAATATGACCGAATATATAGATTCCTGCTTTGGGCTCTACGCTAGCGTCTCTTTTAAGAAATTAACTAATGGTCTAGTTATCGTTATGATCCTCGGCTTGTTTTCTCTAAGACCCCTCAACTCATAGGTTCTCGGCCTATAAAAATAACTCTGCCTGAGTGCGTAGGCGTCGGGTATTGCTAGACATGCCGGCTTCACGAATTTGCCTCAGAACAATTTATTAGATGCTCAGAGAGATAGGTCCTCTAGGTTATTTAGTATAGCGAAGGTATCGTGACGCCTTTAGTATCGACCGTTCCTACTATAGCACGTAACCTACGTTAGCTCTAGATTAACTCTTCTCTGGAGTTATTCCTCTACCTATAGTTATAAGTAACTATACTATAGCTACTCTTATTATAATAGAATAAGCCTAGCTCTAGGTAGACCCCTAAATTACTATTTTAAAATATACCCTTATTACTAAAAGTACTTATTAAAGATTCCTCTCTCTCATTCCTTCCTTCTTTCCTTAATATAACCTATCCTCTATTATTCTAAATCCTCTATTCTTAAATAATTATAATATCTTCTATTAATATTATAATAGTATTATATTACCTAATTATATATAAGGGCTTTATTACTTAGTATATTATAATCTAGGTAGAAGCCTAAGTAGCTAGAGTCTAGAAGTATATTAACCTAGATAGCTTAATAGGACCTTTATACCTAGATAAGACCTTATTAGAAACCTTAACTCTGAATATAAATATTATTAAATAAAACTAGGAAGCTAGTACCTAGTATCTATAAGAGAAGAGCGGTTATAATTAATATATCGCTCTACTTAAATACGAAACCTTAGAATAGGCTACTCCTAGTACTACTCCTAGGGCTACTCCTAAGCCTACTACTAAGATATAGATAGCGAGTAAACTATAACCCCTTTAGCCCCTAGCCGCTCTAGTTATAATTAATAAGAATACTAAAGGTATATAGGATTATTACCTAGAGTACTTTTATTTACTTATCATATAAGAGTCTCAAGAAACCTATAAGAATTAAGAGGTTAAGTAAATTAGCTATCTAGTTATAGAGATTATTACTTAGAATATTATTATACCTATATATATAAAACTCCTCTCTTAAGGCGATATAACCCTTTATAGCCTTATTATTAATCTTAAATATTATTACGCTCTAAATAGGTCTAGTACTCTTATTACGATTTAAAAAGAGTATAACCTTATCCTAGAAAACACAAATAAGAATCTTAACTCTAATATCTAAATTAAGGACTTTAGGGGTATTTACCTCTATATTATTTGACTTAAGCTCCCTAAGGTAAGTAATACCCTTATTTTAAAAACCTTTCTTTAAGCTATAAGTTATTACTTTATACTTACTTAAGCTAATATAGAGATTGCTAATATCTATAAATAGGAATAAGTAGGGATACTAATCTCTAATATAAGCTAATATATTAATATATTGAAGGACCTTTTATATAAGGATATACTCTATTTAAAACTATAAGCATAAAGCGCTAGGGCCTTTATAATACTAGCTAGTTATATAAATAGAGCGGACGTATTAAATATTCTTATAACTATTAACCTATCAAGTAGTAAATAATATTCATTTAAGTTAAGCTATTAATAGCTAAGTATTAATTAACATGGCGTATTAGTTAACTGCGCACCTTTTCCTATATCCATAATAGCATCTAGTATTTCTTAACTATAATATATTAAATCTATTATTAGTTATTACTATCAGAATCTCCCAATAATTTAATATCCTTAGAATAGGTTTATATATTATAACTAGTCTCGCTATATATACTATAGCATCTCTAAGCTAGCTAGGCTCTCTTTAATAGACCCCCTTCTTTATTCTCTTAAGGTATTAGATATTTATATATTTATTTCTCTTTTAATAAACCCTTAGAATCCTCTATATTAAGTACTTCTCTAAGCTAAACCTATATCTTTTTAGCCCTCTAGCGTTTTATAAGTATTGTATTTATATCCTTAAGTATATAAAGCTTATTAGTTAAAAGAGTAAATAAGTATATTATTACTTATATATCGTTTAATAATTACTTAACTATAGTAATAATTAGTATTAATAAGCTTCTTTAATAAATAGAGATCTAAGTTTTAATAAGATTAGATTATAAGATAGTTTATTATAAGTTAGAGGGTGTGCGGTGATATTCAGAGGGTTTGCTTCCGAGCAGGAACGTATAGGGTTCCTATATCGTTTTCCTTAACTAGTAGAGGGTATAGGTTAAAATGCCCGCATAGTATTTCCCGAATTATGCCTGCGAACTAGGTGAATTTGTTATTAAGCTCGGAATTACGCCGCAGCCCCTTTGCAAAAAGACTATAACAAATTCACCTAGTTCGCAGGTATAATTCGGGAAACACTATATAGGTATTTTAACCTATACCCTCTACTAGTTAAGGAAAATAATATAAGAACCCTATACGTTCCTACTACTCATAAGCAAACCCTCTAAATATCACTATATAAAGTTAGATACGCGCTATACTAGGGCTAATTATATCAGAGCCGAACGGGCTACTAAGGCTCTTATAGTAACGCCCTCGCTAAACCTTCTAGTAAGGTGCTACGAAAGCTACTATATAAGATAACTCCTTAACCTAAAAGGTTAACCTTCTAGTAAGGTAAACGCTACTATATAAGAGGTAACTCCTTAACTAAAGAGGTCTTTCCTAAGAGGTTCTTATAGCTAGAAGTATAAGAAGCTCTACTACTATAAGCAGGGCTTTATACCTCTCCCTCTTCCTTATCCTTATCTCTTAACTATATTAGTACTAGACCCTATATATAAATATACTAAGCCTAAGCGAGGCACGCCCTTTAGTATAAATAATATAAAGGGGATCGCTAGAGAGTTTAGCCTCGATACGATTAATAAAACCCGCTCCTTTATTAACTACTCCGCTATATATAGAGAGTATATTATTAGTATAGCCCTTAAGAGGGCTTACCTTAATACCCCTATAGGGGACTTTATAAGGCGTAATAGCATTAGAGCTAAGTAAGTAAACTTAGTAGTAGAAGTTTAGCGGGTTATTATATATCCTATAGAGTAGCCCTTCTTTAAGTAGGTCCTCTATATTACTAAGGTAGAGGCGGCCTAGGTAGCCTAGTTAAATATTAGTAAGTATAGCTTATACTAACTGCTTTAATATAGAGAGAGCGTTGCTAATAACGGCATAGCTAGCAGATAAAGCGGTAATAGAGGTAGCATTTAATAGCAGCGCAGGTAGTACGCGAGAGGAAAAGTCGATAGTTTCGTAGTTTGAATAATTAAAAACTACGTTATTATCGATATAAAGTTAAAGATTATGAGGCTATTAACGGGTATATATAAGTGCGGCTATAGTTAGGAAAGGATCACGTGACCGAAGGCTATATATTATTAGGAGGCGCGGAGTTAGAAGGTCTATTGCACTTAAGCAGGTAAAATCACTATGCAGTGGCCAGAGGCCGTGAATTTGTTATAGTCTTTTTGCAAAGGGGCTGCGGCGTAATTCCGAACTTAATAAGTTAGAGGGTATTTATAAAAACTAAGGTAGTAGTATTAAAGGGTTAGCTATAGGAGGTATAAGTATTTATAAATATATATTAAGCTTCTAGATAATATAATCTAGATTCTATAGTAAAATCCTAGTACCTAGGAATATAGATTTAATATTTTCCTTATTAAAAACCTTATTATAAGCTTAATAGAAGGTAATAAAGAACTTAGACTTGGTAATATAGTTTATAAAGGCTTAGATAAAGAGGTTAATGTTATCGCTATATACGCGTTTTAGAGGCAAATAGAGGGTAATATCTAATAGCTAGAGTGAATATAACGAATATATAAGTATACTAACTATTATAATATTTTTCTACTTATAGTAATTATTAAATCTAGCTAATAAATAGCTCTTATAGCTATTAATAATAAGTATCGAGTAGATACCCTTAGTTTAGTTCTTAGTATATTTATCGAAGTATTTAATCTAGTTAAGACCTGTCTAATTATCCCTCTATATATTAGAAGTAAGCTTAATAACCTAGCTACCTAGAAAACCTAATTCTATAGTCTAACTAGTAAGATAATATACGCCCTAAATAATTATAAATAGAGGAATATACTACCCGCCCGAATTAAGATATTTAATAACTATAGCCTATTTATAGTTACTAGGCTAGATAGACTTTACTTTACTATATCAATTAGTATATATTACTACTATTAATATAGTAATTATACTTATTTTAAAGCTAGTCTTATTAAAATTATAAAGATCCTTCTCTTAGATTCTATATTTAGTTACTATATTATATGATAATATAAACTACTCTAAAATAACCTCTAGGCCTTCTTAAAGAGCCTTTTAATAATTATATAGATAATTAAACTTAGTTTTTAGAGCATGATATAAGTCTATAAACCGCCTAGCTTATTACTTATTAATAGGCTTATAATTGTATACTTATAATAAGAGATTAGCTATATCTTCTATACGAGTAAGGCGTAAAGGAAATCCTCTAATATCTTATTTAATAATATATTAGAGAAGTACTTTCTCCTTAATTAGATTAAGTTTATACTATTAAAGTTAGGTAGGTTTATATTAAGGTTAGCTATTTATTCTATTATATAAAGAGCTTTTAGGCATATTATAGTTCTTTACTATATACTATATACTTAGCTTTTAGCTTATAGTACGTATTAATCGGATCGCCTTAATAATAAGAAGGATTTTATCTTCTTATACATAAATTAGTATTATAGTTATAGAGTAATTACGCGTTAAATATAGAAGTAGTTAATAACTAAGCGGGTCTAGGAAAAAGGTGCGCGGCTAACTAATATGCGCGGCTGACTAATGAACCACGTTATACCTATTTAGGGGTTACTCTTATTCGATATTACTAGAAGGGCCCCTATATATTAGTAATAGATATACAAGTAGTTTAGATCTATAACTAGTTAAATAATAGCTTATAATAAGCTAATCCTTATATTAAACTTATAAGGGCTAGCTATATATTATACCCTATAAGGGTAATAAATACTAAAATAATAAAGGGGGGAATAAGGGCGTATCTAAGAAATCTAATATAGCTATAAACTACCCTATTAATATAGTAGTAGTCGCTTTATATATAGCCCTCTTAAATAGGCTTAGGAATAATATAGTTAACTTAAATAAGGAGTATCTAAGTATCTTTATAACTCCTTACTTAGGACCTTATATATTATATAAGTCTATAGTTCTAGATAAATATAGAGGGATATATCTAATAAATAATAAGTCCTTAGATATCTCCTTATTAATTAAGTATTATAATAAGGAATAAGTTAACTCTTAAATAGCTTTATACCTAATTATTATAAAAAGTAAATATATTATTAGGAACGCTCTTAATAGCCTAAAAGCTAATAATATAGAGGACCTTATACTTTATAACATAAGATATATAGAGAACTTTTATATTAATATTATCTCTAAAGTATTACTTTAGAAGATAGGTATCTAATAGTTAGGATATAACTATATACCTTATTTTAAAACCTATAAGAATAGTATTATAGTTAGGAAACGTATTAGAAAGGCGAACCTCGCCTTCCTTAAATATAAGCCTCGTTCCTTATACTCTATTCCTAAGTATATCTACTAAAGTATTAATATTACTTTTAATAATATAAACTACGTGCTTATAATATATAAGTATACCTCTTTTAGATTATTACTAGATCGGAGTAATAATACAATACTTTAGTACCTTTAAACTAGCTACTTTAGCCCTAAAGCTCTTAAGTAGCTTATTTATACTACTTAGGGAGTAAGGATTAAAGGCCTAATATACCTATAGTACTATATATAGGTAATCCTAAGATAAATATTAGAAGATAAAGTAATATATCCTTACTATAGGGCCTCTGGCCACTGCATAGTGATTTTACCTACTCAAGTGCAATAGACCTTCTAACTCCGCGCCTCCTAATAATACATAGCCTTCGGTCACGTGATCGTAACCTTCCTAACTATAGCTGCACTTCTACGTGCCTATAGCCTCACGATCTTTAACTTTATATTAATAATAACGTAGTTTTTAATTATTTAAGTATAGGCAGACTACGAAACTATTAACTTTTCCTTTCGCGTACTACCTGCGCTACTAATACCGCCTCTATTACTGCTTTATCCGCTAGCTATGCTATCGTTAGCAACGCTCTCTCTATTAGTCGGCATAAGCTATACTTACTAACGTTCGCCTAGGCTACCTAGGCTACCTCTACCTTAGTAATACGGAGGACCTGCTTAAAGAAGGGCTACTCTATAAGGTATATAATAACCCGCTAAGCTTCTACTACTAAGTTTACTTACTTAGCTCTAATACTATTATACCTTATAGAGTCCCCTATAGGGGTATTAATATCACAAACGGTACGGTGCAGAGTAATAGAGTTAGTAGAGTTAGGTATAGCTAAGGTTAAACATTCTTCTCTAGCCCTCTAACTATTAGGTAAGGGTTAGGGGACTTATCTAGGGGTTACCTAATACCTCCCTATAACTCCTAACTCCTATAGACTTCCCTAACTTAGCCTATTAAGCCCTTTTCCCTACGACGTTATCCTAGCTTATAATACGATCCCCCCCCTCTAAACTAGTCTGCCCTTAGACTAGTTTACTCTATAGTTATCTAGAGGGTACCTAGTGCCTCCCTATAGGACTTTATAACCTCCTAGTTTCTATAGGACTAGAATTTAGTATCCCTCGTTCTAGCTATATAACTTTTCCTTAGATAGCTAGGTAGCTTAGAGGAGTTATTAACTAGTAGTAGGGTACCTATCCTCTACCCTAGCTACTCTTATAGCTCTTATACCTAGGTAATAAGGGACTTTATAGCTTAGAGGAGTAATAAGCTAGTAATAGGGCTAGTCCCCCTACTCTAACTACCCTTATAGCTTTATCTAATAGGTCTAGGACTACCTAGTAGTTATCTAGATAGTTATAGCTAAACCCCCTCACGAGGGCTGCTCTTTCCTTTATAGGGTTACGCTAAAACGTATTATTACTCGGGCTCGTTTTTATTACTTTAGATTTACCCTCTAAATTATCGTATTTTCTACCTATTATTATATTTTTAGCCCCTTTATAGGTCTAATAAGGGTATTCTCCCTCTAGGGATAAAGAAGGCTTTTATTATAATATAGGGAGTTACTAGTTATTATCCTATAACTACCTAGTACCTCCCTATTTATAGTAAAGTTAAATAAAGTTAAATAATATAATTATCTAGAGATTATCCTCCTTTAGGCTGCGTAAAAAGCCGGTTTTAGTATTAAGTCGAATATATATAAATATTATTTAAAATCCCGCCCTACTAAAATCTCTTCTTCTTATTTCTTTAGGTTTATAACTACTACTAACGCTAATAAGTTACTATTAGCCTCCTACTCCCCTACTAATAACTTTATCTTAATTACTATATAACGAATTTATTATTATATTATCCTCTGCTACTAATACTACTAACTCTATTAATAAAGCTCCCCTCCCTGCTATAGGTATACTCTAGGGGTATACTTACTACTAGTACCTCCTAGCTATAGCGAAGTAAGAGCCCCTTAAGGAGGATCTCCCCTATATTAAGCTCCTTATAAGCTTAATTCTCTACTTCGAGAGTAATAATAAGTTCCTAGTCCTCCCCTAGTACTTATCTAGTACTTATCTAGTACTTTGCTAGTTTTAGGTTTTAAATTCGCTACTAATTTATTCGTTTCTTAGACGCCTCTACTAAATATAAGTATTATACTAAAATAAGTAATAGTAAGGCTTATATTACTATACGTTATACTTAATGCTTTTTATTTCTTATCTACTAACTTATTATAGGCTACTTATTATATATTAGGCGCTACTAATAAGATTAAACGCCTTATAGATAAGGCTAGTTCCTAGCCCGACCTTTAGGCGTAATATACTAAGAACTAGGTAGGTCCCTAGTACCTCCCTAGTGCTATACTACTAGTATCTAATTATATTTAGGAGGAAATCCTCGCTACCTAGCTCGTAGTTAAGAAGGCCCTCTAAGTTAAGAAGAACGAGGCTATTATAATACTTAAGAAGTATAAGGCTAAAGAGGCTAAGATCTCTATAGAGATAGAGAACTACTAGGTAGTTACTTTAGAGGATATAGCTAGGTATTAGTAGCGCCTCGCTAAGGAGGCTAAGAAGTAGACTAAGTTATTATATAAGTAGAATAAGGAGCTCCGCTACTACTACCTAGAGATAGAGTAGTTAGCTAGTAAGTAGCTAGATATATAGGATATACGAGCTAAGCGTGCTAAGGAGGCGAATAAGGCCTATAATAAGGTAATAAGTCGACCTAATCTCTACTAGTACCTTACTAGTACTCCTCTAGTTAGTATTTCTAACTTAAAGTAATATCGCAAGGTTTTAATTACTCTATCTATTTTAAGGGGAGATAATAAGGAATAATAATAATACTAAGGGTACTAGCGCTTAGTAGATTTAAAATTTTTAGGAGCGCCCCTAGTAAGCTACTAATAACCTCTAGGTAGTAGTTAGTTACTTTTAGGTATTTTTCTAGTCTCTTTCCGCCTTATTAGGGGCTTTTAGGCTAGTGAATTAAGATACCTAGCTAGTATACCCTATTTCTACCTAACTACTAGTTACCCGTTAAGTTATCTATTAAATTATATAGCGATTATAACGCTTTTACTTATAATTAGGCTTTGTAATCGCTTCGTAAGTCTATTAATACGTTACGTTATAGCTCCTATGAATTATCTAATTCGCTATAGCCCTTCTATTTAATAAGGTACTAATAGTTTCGTCTAGGTCCCCTATAGGTAATAATATAGTCTACTATATAGACGTTATTATCGTTATTAATTAGGATATCTCGTGGTAAAACGGCTAAGCTAAAAAAGGGTTCTAGTTGCATAGGCGCGAATATATTATAGATTTAGTAATTTTTATCTATCTATAGCTTATACGCCTATCCCCTATTAATTACCTATTAGATCCTAAATAGGCCTAAATATTTATTAGAAAGTTTATAGGAGGGCTGCCTCTACCTAATATTTTATATTAAAAGTAGGACGAGGTCTCCTATAGCGAAAATAATAGGGGTCCTCCTCTAATTATAGAACTTGCTATATATATTATTATACTTCTAAAGTAAGTTAGTAATAACTAACCTCTAGGTAAGTAGGCTATAGATTCTCTTATATATTACTAGGACTAAAACTTTTAACTAGGGTTTAATATCCTTAGGTCTACGAGGGGAATATCCTATTAGTAGTTTAGTAGGTAATGTCTTAGTAGCTTCGTAGTAGGAGTTATTATAAACGAATTAGGCTAGGTTAAGCTATATTACTTAGTCGTCCTAGTTAATATTATAGAAAGTCCTTAAAAAGTGCTTAATACTCTAGTTCTAGCGTTCTATTTAGCTATTAGTTTAGGGATAGAAAGCAGTACTAATCTTCCTCTTAATAACTAGTAGGTAGTATACTTCGGACTAGAAGTTACTAGTAAATAGCGATCCCTAATTAGATATAATAGCTTCTAGGAGCCTAAACGTGAGGAAGATATATTTAGTTAGTAGCGTAGCTAACCTATTAGTAATAAGTAACTCCCTAGTAGGGATATATAGGGAGTATTTTATAAATCGATTAATAATAACGAGGATAGTATTATAAGGCTTGTTTTTAGTCGTGGGTAATAATAGTAATTTAGTAATAAAGTTAATTAATATTTACTCGAAGGGCCTAGTAGGTATTAGTAGGGGTGCTAGTTTACTATATAGGGGGTAGTATCTCAGCTTTATATATTAGCACGTTATATACGTCTTAATATATTCTTTAATATCGGACTTCTATACGTTTTAGAAGAAGGATTTTCTAATCCTCTTTAGTATCTTAGTAACCCCCTAGTAACCCCTAGATAGTTTATTATAAAAAGCTCTAAGGACTTTATTTCAGAGTAGGTAGTTATCTAGGATATATAGCCCTCCCTAGTATCTTAGGGTATTAGTATTATCTAGTAACTACCTTATACCTTGCTATTCCTACTCCTTATTAATATAAAAGAGGTCTTTCTATTAAGCCTCCTTAACTTATTCCTAAAGCGAGGGTATAAGTTACTCTAGTAAGGTATTTAGTAGTTAGGTACCTCGTTGCTACCTAGTGCTTACCTTTTAGATAGTAGTATTATTAAAATATTATAAGAAGTCTTATAGGAGTAAGTCTCTAGCTTTAATAATTTCCCTATCCTCTAGGGTATAGTTAGGTCTCCGAGAGAGGCTATTAGCTAGGTTATAGTAACCTAGCTAGTATTTAATTTCAAAGTTAAATATTAATAGGTCCTATAATAGCTAAGCCTAGTAGCTACTTAGCGTCTTCTTATTAGCGAGGTATTAGTAACCTAGGTAGTTAGTAATAAATCGGATATAATA